>CM059868.1:36635058-36685058 GCA_030490815.1 Acer saccharum | reverse complement strand
CTGTTCGAAGAGTAACCCAATTCTAGAGAATGGGTGATGTATGGTCGCTTTTCAGGTGCCCTACGTACAGTGCCCACAATGGCACATCAATTCTAGAGATTCATCGCTGTCGCGCCCTACGTACCGCGCTTTATTAGGTTTATAGTTTGTGTTGGCATGTATTCCATATCAAAACGTGTTTCTTTTGTAATGTTTAGTGGTCCATATGTTGAAGATTTAAGAAGACGAAGAAAGTCTTGGCCACAATTCATGCAAGATGCCGGCTTCAAAGAGATATGTGCTTCATTGTTCATCAAAGGTAATATAAGACCTCATATCTCTTACAAGGCTAGGCACACACACACACATGGCATCCTTGTGTGTTCCTTCATGGTTAAACATCATTTATATATCACTTTCACACACTTGATAATATATGCTCATGCATTTATACTATCTTGACAAACTTTACTTATTGCATGTTCTAGGACTATGTCTAGGAAATAGCATATGTGTGTGTCTTTGTGTTTGTATGTTTCCGTATTTTTGTATTTGGACTTGAATATGCTCTATTATGATTCCTTATTGAGTTCTGGTCATTTTGGTTACTCATTCATTTAATTTCGAGTCCAAACGATGTAGCTACGCTACTTTTCATTTTCATTCGTTGAGTTGACTTCATCGTCGTTTTCCGAGATGATTTCTCAACCATTTTTCAAAGTTGTGTATTCATAGTCGTGCGTGAGGGAGTCATGGTTCGTAATCCAAAAATGGATTCAAAATCGGAGTTCGGATACCCAAGATACGGCTGATGAACGTGAGGGAACGCGCGAGAGGAGAGTGTGGCCAAGAGGCCACGTGGCCCAAGCCGTGTGGGAGCCGTGGGACCCACGGCTAGAGGACCCCTCTGGTCCTGTGTGGCCCACGCGCCCCCCACGGGGTGGGTGACGTGGCCACCTCTGATTGGCCCGAAAAATCTCTCTCTCTCCTCCTTTTAAATTCCCTCAATTCCCTCCATTTCATTCGAAGAAGAAAAAATTGAAATCCCGTCAGATTTTCTCTCCAATTTTTCTCATCTTCAAATCATCATAACTTTCTCATAGGAACTCGAAATTGAGTGATTCAAGTTGGAGATTGTTCGTATCGAGTCCTCTACCTTTTCCAAGTGATTTGGCAGCTGTTTGATCGACTTTTCTGGTGCTTGCACACAGAAAACCGAACCAGCTCGAGAATCCATGGTAGTGTTCATATCTTTGGGATTTCTTCTTTTATAACCTTCAATTACCTTGGGGTTTCTTCTTCTATATGTATGTGTATATATTATGAATGCTATAGAGAAAGATAGCTTCATAATCAATCTTAATCAAAAGTCTAATTAGAGACATATGTGAACTAGATTCTTAGATTCTAGGTTTTTCACATGCTTGAGAGTTGTATTGTGATTAGATTGATATCTATGATTATTTGTGGATTGATTGATGTATTTTATGATTAATAATCCTCACATGTGCTTAGATCCTCTTATTGAACAAATCCAGGATTAGCACTTGTTAGGATTCCCGTTGTGTTTAATTGGCTTATTTCGTGATCAAACCACATGTGGGGATGCTTTGTAAGGGTAGCTTAGATGTTGTGTTATTGCTTAGGCCCTTTTGAAGACCTCACTATTGACAAGCACCAAAGGTAATATTCTAAGTGCTTACTTGTCTTGAAGAGATAGATGCACACACTCACAACTCATGCATATGTTTAATCCTTATATGTTGTGTGTCTTTTATGTGTGCCTTAATGCTCATTAACATCTCTTCTTGCATGTTAGTTTGATTGCATCTTGCATATCCAATTGCCTTGTCATGCTTAGACTTAGGATTGCATTTTTGCACTGGGCGCCCCCAATAGCGCTGTACAGAAGCGCTGTACGAACAGCGCCCATTGAGCGCTGTTCAGACCTGATCGATTTAATCGGTCGCTGTTGGGTCGCTGTTGGGGCGCTGTACGTGGCGCGGTACAGAGCGCTGTACGTACAGCGCCACTCTGTTTCCGCGTGAAAACAGAGCAAGGGCGCTGTACAGGCGCTGTACAATGGCGCCCTACGTACAGCGCCCAAGGCAAATAGTGGGCAAACTTATCAAAACGACCACACTTTGTTTTGGCCCCCTATATATATGCCACTTTGACTTTAGGTCAATCACAAGAGTTCATATTCAGATTTCATACTTAGGATATTTTTCAAAGAGAAGAAAAATTCCAAGAACTCATTTTTAATTACTCAAACACCTTTTCCATGATCATCAATCATCATCTAGCATCATCTTAGATCATCTAGATGACATCTTGCATGGATTCTTCATCATACTTTGCTTGGTAAGCTTTTCACTAATATCTTACATATTTTGTGTTTCTCTTATCTAGCAATCTCAATTTAATTACTTGTATGTGATTTTATATTTGTTGAATACAAGATTGAGATTAGTATGATGTATGTTTGAGAAGTTGTATTGTGCTAGCATATTAGGTTTTTGTGCTTGATATTGATTAGCTAAACTAATTGACATGTCATTTAGTTTTGATATCTAGGATTGCTCTTAATTGCATATTAATCATCTTAGATAAGCATATAGGGTTTCCCTTGCTCTATGTTGCATTTTGGATATTTTCATATATTCACTTAGGGTTGTATTCTCTTCAAGAGAAGCTAAGTCTTGTGTGTAGCAATCGGGATTAGATTGCTTAGATCGCAAGCAAATTGGACTAGGTTCACTCATACCGGGATTAGGTAGGTGTGTGATTACTTCCGGGATTAGGTTGTAATCGTTTGCACATTTAGTGGATTCGAGGTTCGAGTGTGGCTTACTTACATAGCCCGTGGTTTTTCCCGTGAGGGTTTCCACGTAAAAATTCAAGTGTTATTTTAATTTCCGCACCATATTACACTTGCTTGTTTATATTATCTTGAGGGTTATTTCGTAATTTTGACTAACACGAAAAATTGGGTAAAAAGCGTAAAATCTATTCACCCCCCCTCTAGATAGCTTTATACACACCGTGGTATATTTAGTTTCAATTGGTATCAGAGCGGGTTCCTAGACATACATAGGTGATCCTTGCTTTATTTTGGTGTGTTTTGCATTTTGTGTGATTTTTGATCATTCATACATTTGCATTCATTTCATTCATTCATAAACACTATGAGTGGAAACGGTGGAAATGGTGGTGGCCACGAAGGAGCTTCTAGCACAAGGCCTCCACTTCTTACCGGTTTGAACTATTCCCAATGGAAAGGGAAGATGGAATCCTACATATGCCAAATTCATGACCGTGCATGGATGGCGGTGGAAGACGGATATGATCTCCCTATGATGACTCCCGCGGGTGGAGGACAAGATGTTTTGAAGCCTAAGGCGCAATGGAACGCGCAAGAGTTTGAGGCTTCTAAGTGGAATAGGAAGGCGATGCATGCCATTATGTGTGCCATGGATGAGAATCAGTACAAGCTTATTCAGAACACTCAAATTGCCAAAGTGGCATGGGACATCCTTCAAGTTGCACATGAGGGAACCGAGGTGGTGAAGGAGTCCAAGCTTCAAGTCCTCCAAACTCAATTTGAGTTACTTAGGATGGGAGAGGATGAATGCTTCAACGACTTCGAAATCAAATTGATGGACATAGTAAATCAAAGCCATCAACTCGGAGACCCGTATTCGGATAGGAGAGTCAAGCAAAAAATTATGAGATCTCTCCCCGATAGGTTTGAATCAAAGGTGACGGCCATAGAAGAAAATAGTGGCTACATGGATATGAAGCCAAGTGAGGTAATTGGGCGTCTCCTTGCATATGAGTCTAGGAAGGCTCCTAGCAACACTACTCCTCCTAAGAAGTCTAAAGGAATAGCTTTGAAAGCATCTAAGGATGCAAAGGAGGCAAAGCATGAATCGGATGAAGACCTTGCCTTATTTGTGAAACGGTTCAACAAGGTTATGGGGTTCAAGAAGAAGAAGGGATTTGGGTCAAGAGGACAAGATTTGAAGAAAAAGAGTTCCTTCAAGAAGTTTGAGCCTAGACAAGAGAGGACCGAAAGGAAAGGGGTTCGATGCTTTGAGTGTGGTGGGATTGGTCACTTTGCCCCCGAATGTGCGAATCACAATGAGAGGAAGAAGGGTAAAGTGATGGCCGCCACATGGAGTGGGAGTAGTGATGACTCCAATGAGGAGGATGAGTCTTCAAGTGAGGAAGAACTCATGGCTAACTTCCTAGCTTTTGCATCTTCTCACAAGAGCAAAAGTGCTAGTGAAAAGGAAGATTTGAGTCAAGAGGAAATTGACTCTAGTGAAGAAGAAAGTGACTCCTCTTCTAGTTCCAAGAAGAAGTTTGTGGAGCAAAAGGTGCTTGCTAAATACCATGCCGAGTTCAATGATTTAGCACTTAAAAGCACAAGAAAGATTGAGAGGTTGAGAGAAGAAAACCTTGAACTTTCGGCCCACAATGACCACTTAAGTGAACAAGTGGAAAGATTGAAGAGGAGAGAGGATAAGCTAATTGAGGAGTTAGACTTGTCCAAGAGAAGTGAAGAAGGCTTGAAGAGGGAACTTGTAGAAGCTAAAGAGTCCTTGGCTAGGATAGATTCTAGCACCAAGAAGCTTGATCATTTACTTGGTGTTGGAAAGAGTCCAAGTGACAAGAGAGGTCTTGGGTATGAAGATGGCAAGAAAATCTCAACCTCTAACAAGACCGTGTTTGTCAAGAGCTTGAAGAATGAAGAAATTTCATTTGTGCAACCTCCTAAGAAAAAGTTAGAAATAGGACAAAGCTCTAATGCACAAGTGAAAATGGGGCCAAGAAGGAAAACTCAAGCTCAACCTCCTAAGGTTCCTCAAGCCAACACTCCTCCCAAATTGGCTCACAAAGGAAAGAGACCAATCATGCAACCTCAAGCTTGGAAGCAACCAAGACCGGTTCAACAACGAAGACGGATTGAACCCACATATCCACAAAGACATGGACGTGCTCAAAGGCGAGGTATGATTCCTTTTTTCATTCCTATTTGTCACTTTTGTGGTTGTGATGGTCATATTAGACCAAATTGCTTTCAATATATTAAAATGTGTAGAAAACAAAGCATGATTGAAAAGAGAAAGAATAGAGCCAAGATGCATGTTTCTAGGAAAGAAAATATTGATTTGCATGATCCTAGAAATAGTAGAGCACATGTACCAAAGACCACTAAGAAAGCTAAAATTGTTGCTAAGTGGATTAGAAAGAATGATAATGTTTGCCATGTTGCACAAATAGCCTTGAAGGCAAATTCTTCTAATTTTTGGTACTTGGATAGTGGGTGCTCTAGGCACATGACGGGAAACAAGAGTTTCTTCGAGACTCTTGTTATGGAGGAAGGTGGAAATGTCACTTTTGGTGATGGATCCAAAAGAAATGTTATAGGGAAAGGAACCATTTTCGTTCCCGGATTACCCTCCTTATCCAATGCTTTATTTGTTGATGGCTTGAAAGCCAATTTAATTAGCATTTCACATCTTAGTGATGAAGGATATTCCGTCTTGTTCTCTAAAGATTATTGCTCTATCCTTAAACCCGATGGACAAACCTTGTTGAAAGGCATGAGATCTAGCGACAATTGCTATTGTCTTGAAGCTAGAATTGTATCTAATCATGTGTCCATGGATGAGCAAATTGAGTTGTGGCATGAAAGACTTGGCCACATGAACTTTAGGGATCTACGGACCCTTGGAAAGTTCAATTGTGTGCGTGGCCTCCCTAAGCTTGGGAAGAAAGCCAATGGCATTTGTGGACCTTGCCAACAAGGAAAGCAAACCAAAAGCATGCACAAAAAGGGTAAGTATCTCACCACCAAGGAGCCACTTGAGCTTCTCCACATGGACCTCATGGGTCCCATGCAAACCGAAAGTTTGGGTGGAAAGAGATACATTTTTGTTTGTGTTGATGATTTCTCTAGATTTACATGGACATATTTTCTTAGAGAAAAATCCGAAACTTTTGATAAGTTTAAAATGCTTTGTACTAAATTGCAAAATGAAATGAATTCTAACATTAGAAGCATTAAACGGATTAGAAGTGACCATGGGAGAGAATTTGAGAATGCCACCTTTGAAACCTTTTGTAATGGTTTAGGCATCTCCCATGAATTTTCTGCTCCTAGGACACCTCAACAAAATGGAGTTGTTGAGAGGAAGAATAGGGTCCTCCAAGAGATGGCCCGTGTGATGTTGCTTAGCAACAATGTCCCTAGGAACCTATGGGCCGAAGCCATTAACACGGCTTGCTATATAGGAAATAGAGTGTTCCTAAGGCCCGGTACTAGAAACACCTCCTATGAGTTATGGAAAGGCAAGAGGCCAAATGTTAGCTACTTCCACACTTTTGGAAGCAAATGCTACATTTTGAATGACCGTGATCAACTTGGCAAGTTTGATGCTAAGAGTGATGAGGGTATTTTTATTGGCTATGCCTTAAATAGTAGAGCCTATAGAGTTTTCAATTTAAAGACTCTAAGTGTTATGGAATCATCCAATGTCGTATTTGATGATACTAGGCTCAAGTCTAATGATCATGATGAGGAGGTTATTTTTAGTGATGATTCTCCTTTGGAGAAGGTTGTGGTGTCGCCTAATGTTGGGACATCTAATGTCAACAATGATGGCACACAACCTATTGATAGAGTTCCTCTCTTGGACTCTAAAGAACCCGCTCCATGGGTTAGGAAACTCCATGATAAAGAAGATATCATTGGAGAGGTAAATGAGGGTGTTAGGACTAGACGCCAACTTGCTAATCTTATTAGCTATACATGTTACACCTCTCAGATTGAACCCAAAAAGGTTGAAGAAGCCTTAAATGATGAATTTTGGGTTCTTGCCATGCAAGAAGAGCTAAGCCAATTCGAAAGGAATGAGGTTTGGACTCTAGTTCCTAGGCCTAAGACCACTAATGTCATAGGCACCAAATGGATATTTAGGAACAAATCCGATGAGGATGGCAACATAGTGCGGAACAAGGCTAGACTTGTAGCACAAGGGTACTCTCAAATTGAGGGTATCGACTTTGAGGAGACTTTTGCTCCCGTTGCCCGCTTAGAGTCCATTAGGCTTCTCTTGTCCATCTCTTGTGTGCACAAGTTCAAATTGCACCAAATGGACGTCAAGAGTGCCTTCCTCAATGGCTTCTTGCAAGAGGAAGTGTTTGTTGAACAACCTAAGGGGTTTGTGGATGCTCACCACCCCAATCATGTCTATCGCCTCAAGAAGGCACTTTATGGGTTGAAACAAGCACCGAGGGCTTGGTATGAGCGCCTCACTCAATTTCTTGTTGACAACAACTACACAAGAGGTAGTGTTGACAAGACACTATTCATCAAGAGAGACAATGATGAGCTTTTCATAGCTCAAATATATGTTGATGATATAGTTTTTGGCTCCACCAACAACACCAAAGTCCAACAATTTGTTGATGTCATGTCTCTTGAATTTGAGATGAGTCTTGTTGGTGAGCTTAGTTACTTCCTAGGTTTGCAAATTAGGCAAATGCATGATGGGATTTTCATAACCCAAGCCAAATATGCTAAGAACCTAGTGAAGAAGTTTGGTTTAGAGAAAGCCAAACATTGTGATACACCCATGAGTACAACTTTGAAGCTAAGCAAGGATGCTAGTGGTAAAAGTGTGGACCAAACTCTATATCGTGGCATGATAGGTAGCTTGCTTTACTTGACCGCAAGTAGGCCCGATATATCTTTTAGTGTGGGTGTGGGTGTGTGTGCTAGGTACCAAGCGGATCCTAAGGAGTCCCACCTCTCTTGTGTGAAGAGGATCATTCGCTATGTGAATGGGACATCAAACTATGGGATTTGGTACTCTTTTGACACTAATGCTAGTCTAGTTGGCTTTAGTGATGCGGATTGGGCAGGAAATTGTGATGATAGGAAGAGCACATCGGGCGGTTGCTTCTTTCTAGGCAACAACTTGGTGTCTTGGTTTTGCAAGAAGCAAAACTCGATTTCCTTGTCCACGGCCGAGGCCGAGTACATAGCCGCGGGGAGTGGATGCACACAACTCCTATGGATGAAACAAATGCTTGTAGACTACGGATTCAACCAAGGTACTCTCACTCTCTTTTGTGATAACATGAGTGCTATTAATATTTCCAAGAATCCGGTTCAACATTCTAGAACTAAGCATATTGACATCCGCCATCACTTCATTAGAGAGCTTGTTGAAAATAAATGCATAGTACTTGAACATGTAGGTACTAATGATCAACTTGCGGACTTATTTACTAAACCCTTAGATGCTACTCGATTTAAAACTCTTAGTAGATCTATTGGGATATGTCTTGTGGAGTGATGTTCTATGATTGACCCCATATGGGGAACTCAAGCAAAGAGAGCTATTTTGCATTCATGTAACTTGCAAAAAAATTTGAAATAACTTATGCCTCTTCTTTTGATTGCTTGAGTAAGCTTGGTTGTACATATGTATATATGCTTTCAAATTCTATAAGTGTGAACCTTGCTTGTCTACAATCCATGTCATATTTATGTTCAAACATGCATTTTTGGACTAGGAGATTTACTTAGGAAGTATGATGTGAATGACCTATAGTTATCTCCATGACATGATGATTCTTTAATAACATGCTAATGCTAAATGAAAAAGCATGAAATTCATACAACATGCTCACATGAAAAGCATGAATTGATGATTGCATATTCTTAAAAATGCAAAACGTGTGTGAAAGCTAATGAGACTCAAAATGAATAAAGGATCTTGTATCCGTTCAAAGGAATTTACATTCCATATGTCTCTCTTTCTTTATTAGTTGAACATGGTTACTATCATAAGGATATCTTATCCGGAAAAATCAAATAGGGTGCAAAGTCGCTCATGCCATGTTTCGCTTATAAAGTTGGATATAGTTGCTCTTAAAATTGAAATCAATAATCTCTATATCCTTGCTTTTCCCATGACATTGGTGAAATTGGTTTGAATTCAAATTAGAAACCTTTGCCATTTGCTTTGCCAAATACCATTGTATTTTGGACTTGAATGCTATATGTCTTGTATGCAAAGCATGTTGGATTCACACATTTTCTCAAATAAATCTCCTTGTTTCTCTCAAATTAATTGAAGTGCATAACGTGACTTATATGTATATGCATATCTTGCATGCTTCTATCTCTCGTTGCTATGAGTGACCCGGTTGGGGACTACTCCTTTGCCTATATCATGACAAAAAGGGGGAGTAGGAAATGGTAAGGGGAGTTGCAAAATATAGAAGTTTTTTTGTGCATTTTGGGGAGAACATACATTAAGGGGGAGTAACCCTTTGAGGGGGAGCATTGCATTTATCATTCATTGCATACATTTGCTAATGTTGTGCCTAAATTCTAAAAATGCAAATGCTTGGTATTGTTCTCACATGATTAATCTCACACTTTACCTGTATTGGAAATGCTAGAAACTTTATTTTCAGGGCTTGATTGTTCTACAAGAGATTGAAGACTTGAAGTTTTTACTTTCTTATCTCTTTGTAATGTAGATAATCATTGTAGTCCCGTAGTTTCTAATTCTATGTGAGGAATCAATGTGAGTGGTGGTTTTGTCACGAAATAGCCAAAGGGGGAGATTGTTAGGATTCCCGTTGTGTTTAATTGGCTTATTTCGTGATCAAACCACATGTGGGGATGCTTTGTAAGGGTAGCTTAGATGTTGTGTTATTGCTTAGGCCCTTTTGAAGACCTCACTATTGACAAGCACCAAAGGTAATATTCTAAGTGCTTACTTGTCTTGAAGAGATAGATGCACACACTCACAACTCATGCATATGTTTAATCCTTATATGTTGTGTGTCTTTTATGTGTGCCTTAATGCTCATTAACATCTCTTCTTGCATGTTAGTTTGATTGCATCTTGCATATCCAATTGCCTTGTCATGCTTAGACTTAGGATTGCATTTTTGCACTGGGCGCCCCCAATAGCGCTGTACAGAAGCGCTGTACGAACAGCGCCCATTGAGCGCTGTTCAGACCTGATCGATTTAATCGGTCGCTGTTGGGTCGCTGTTGGGGCGCTGTACGTGGCGCGGTACAGAGCGCTGTACGTACAGCGCCACTCTGTTTCCGCGTGAAAACAGAGCAAGGGCGCTGTACAGGCGCTGTACAATGGCGCCCTACGTACAGCGCCCAAGGCAAATAGTGGGCAAACTTATCAAAACGACCACACTTTGTTTTGGCCCCCTATATATATGCCACTTTGACTTTAGGTCAATCACAAGAGTTCATATTCAGATTTCATACTTAGGATATTTTTCAAAGAGAAGAAAAATTCCAAGAACTCATTTTTAATTACTCAAACACCTTTTCCATGATCATCAATCATCATCTAGCATCATCTTAGATCATCTAGATGACATCTTGCATGGATTCTTCATCATACTTTGCTTGGTAAGCTTTTCACTAATATCTTACATATTTTGTGTTTCTCTTATCTAGCAATCTCAATTTAATTACTTGTATGTGATTTTATATTTGTTGAATACAAGATTGAGATTAGTATGATGTATGTTTGAGAAGTTGTATTGTGCTAGCATATTAGGTTTTTGTGCTTGATATTGATTAGCTAAACTAATTGACATGTCATTTAGTTTTGATATCTAGGATTGCTCTTAATTGCATATTAATCATCTTAGATAAGCATATAGGGTTTCCCTTGCTCTATGTTGCATTTTGGATATTTTCATATATTCACTTAGGGTTGTATTCTCTTCAAGAGAAGCTAAGTCTTGTGTGTAGCAATCGGGATTAGGTTGCTTAGATCGCAAGCAAATTGGACTAGGTTCACTCATACCGGGATTAGGTAGGTGTGTGATTACTTCCGGGATTAGGTTGTAATCGTTTGCACATTTAGTGGATTCGAGGTTCGAGTGTGGCTTACTTACATAGCCCGTGGTTTTTCCCGTGAGGGTTTCCACGTAAAAATTCAAGTGTTATTTTAATTTCCGCACCATATTACACTTGCTTGTTTATATTATCTTGAGGGTTATTTCGTAATTTTGACTAACACGAAAAATTGGGTAAAAAGCGTAAAATCTATTCACCCCCCCTCTAGATAGCTTTATACACACCGTGGTATATTTAGTTTCAGCACTTATGTTTGTGTATTTAGAGACTAATAGGATTTAATTGACTATTCATTATATCCTTGCTCTAAATCTTTGGCTAGAATATTCATTGAATATATTTTGTGATTCTAGCATTTTTGTGTATGTTTATGACATCTTGAATATGTGCTTCATGTATATGATTTATTAAAGTGTTATGTGTATGAATGAAACTAGGAGCTTTTGTGTTAGGTGTTTTTCACATGCTCTAGGTTTAATTCATGTTTTGGCTTCTAGACTACTTTACTTGTGTTCTCACATGTTTAGGTCTAGTTGTTCCATGGAATGTATTGATCACATGTTCTATGTTGTATTGATTGTTTGCATCATTTGCATTCACATGATCACACTATGAAGTCCTAGTAAAAGACATGAAGTCTTGACTAGGACAAGGTGTCCGGATAGTCAAGCAAGGAAGTCTTGGTTAGGACGTGAGGTCCGGATAACCAAGCAAGAAGTCATGGCTAGGATCGGGAAGGTCCGGATAGTCATGCATGGGAGGCTCCCTAGAGGCATGAGTGCCTTGGATAGGGAGTTGGCTATTATATTGGTAGGCCTAGGCGTATGGTTAGACATAGACTCCAAAAGAGCGGGGTACACGGGAGGTGTATGCACTCTTGAGGAATTTCTAATCTTCCATCGATGTTGGTTTTGTGTGTTGTCCAATATATGGTGGTTTCACATCATTGAGGGATTTCATACTTTCCAATAGGGTTGGGTAGACTTAGACTCCACTAGGTTGGGTGAGCTAAAGATTGGTTACTTCGTGGATTCTCTATTTTTTACTATCCAATATATATAGTACCCTAATGGTTGTATTTCAACCCGTGGATGTTTCCTCCTTGGAGGTTTTACCACGTTAAAAAATCTCATGTGTCAATTCTTTCTATCTCTCTTTTTGTATATGTTTATGTGTATGTTTTAATCTTGTGGTACAATATTCACTTGTGATATATTTGGAAGCAAGATTGTGTAAAGTGTGATTTGTAATCAATATTCATTTTGATCATTTTTGTATATACAATTCATTTGTGTAAATATAATTCTCTTATTTTTGATTCTTTTGTATAGATGTTTTTAGATTGATATTTGTATATTCATTGAACATTAATATTATTACATGTATTATTTGTTTTGGTTTTAATATATTTCCTTCATTAGCAAGTTGTAGTAGTTTTACTTAGTATACTTATATTGTAATATTTAAAACACAACTTGTGGAATTTGATCTTAATTGAATATCTTGTATATAAGATACATTGTTTGTTGGTATATGTTTTGTAGACTAAGGGTGGTGAACTGAGCATACGTGTGTTAATTGTTTTCTCATAACAATCATGTTTAAGGTTAATTTGTATGCTCACCAAAGTTTTGACATAAGTCACGAAAGAGTTTTTAAAACTAGTGTGTCAACCTATTCACCCCCCTCTAGGTTGTTTAGTATAACCTTGTAGGTATTTTCACGCTTGAATAGCAACCACACTTCCACATAAACACATTCTACATCCAATCATCCAAACTTCAAATCCACTTCACCAAACACCATATATCCAACTTTCCCAACATTACCCATCATAAAAACCCAACCTTAGAGCATAAAGGGGAGCATCAAGAGAGGAAGCTGTAGGAACCCAAGGTTACAGATTGCACAGCGGAAGGGTTTTAAAATTTTAAAATTTTTTATACATTCATCAAGTAAACCTAATTGTACAGTAATAATCGAAAACAACAAAGAAGGTGAAACGATTTCATACCAGCGTTGAAGGCTAATTCTCTTTAATACGATCTGCTCCCTGATTTGAATCACAAGATCTTCCTCGCTATGACCCAGGATTGATAACGATGTGTGGCACGTCACGGTACTCAGGAACAAGGAGGATGAAGAGACACACGAAGCAACTCTTTGCTTTGTATAGAATGCGGCCAGCCTTATGTCAAAAGCAACCAAGGAAAACATTTTTCCTTTTTTTTTTTTCTTGGCCGCAGCACCACATTCTTGTCTTGTTTCTCTTTTCTTTTTGCTTGTATATATATTGTTCAAATTTAGGTTTACGGATACTATATCAGTTTTATATTATTTAGTTATTTAAAATATATCTATATATATTTTCAAACTAAATCTTTATCTCTTTCCAAATATATCTCCATATATTCAAGAGATAATTAGTATTTAAGTGTCCCAGGTAGAGTAGGATTCTAAATCCCACAAAACCCTAGTTGACATAAACTTAAATACTATACCCAACTAAGAATAAAATAATCTAATTATTTTATGTCTCAATTATGATTTGAACCTGTAGCCTCCATTTAATTAATAATTCATAATAATTAATTCATTAATTAAATAATCTCGTTATTCAATTAATTCCCAAATAGACACGTGTCATTTTCGTAACACAATTAACTGGACAATCCAATTAATTAACTATGAACCTTGTTACTTTAATTAATCGGGCTAGCAAGGGGACCTAATGGACCCACAGTATTTTGAGCTCCAATAATCCTTAGAAATAATTAATTAAACTCTTTAATTAATATTTCATGATTATTAACTTCGGTGTTATTCCATTAAAAACCCGAAGCTGCATTCTCTCAACTGTAGATGTTTTTACACAAACCAATAACCTTTGATGTCCATCGATATAGCTATTACATATGGTATGATCCTCCACAGTAGTTCATAATTAGAGCTGGGTCATAATGTCCGTTATACCCCTCTAATTATATTTTTCCATTAAGTACCATTGATTCTCTAATGAACAATAAATCCTACATTCCTTACGGAATTAGGAGAGCGCTCATATTGTTCAAGCCTCGAATCAACCCTTAAGGGAACTACTATCTACTTCTCGCAAGAAGGAGTGGATTCCTCTATTGTGTACAAACCTTCCCAGCCATAAGCCAAACCGCGATTCCAGCATACGAAGCATATTGACCGGGATGCAACTCCGATCTCACCCATGGTATATCAAAAACCACAATCTAACCTGAAGGAGTCGATAAGACACTTAGGATTAAGATCACCCATATATAGCCATCTTTTGTCGATATATATGAATCTCATCATGTAACGGATCTTATTGAGAGATTCATATAAATCATGGTCCGGTCCTATATGATCACATCATACAAGGTGCCTTCATTCTCATATCACCATATGAATGATCCAGGATAAGATCACCGTACATTACGGAATGGACTGTAGCTGCAGATTAACCACAAATAAAGTATCCAGCTTTATTTGCTATCTACGGACTCTTTAGATTGCTCGTTTCAAACTGAATCCATCTATGTATAACATTCATATACTCAGTTTGAAATTATATCCGGCAATCTTGGATGTTAAGTACACATGTTATATATAAATGTACGAGATAATTTGAATGAATAAACTACTTCTTTTATTTATGTTCAATTCACATTTACAAATTACAAGCTTTAGGGCAAAAACCCTAACGATCTCCCACTTGCACTAAAGCATGTGAGACATGACTTGTAAACCTAGAACCTGTAGGTGACCCGTAAACACTTTAGCTGGTAAGGTCTTCGTAAATGGATTGGCATGAAATTAGAATCCGTATATTCTAACGGGATCAAATCCTATGTAGAATACACTAGCATATAATTTCTCGTTCTCCGAAGATACTTGAGAATAGTCTTGATAGCAACCCAATGATCCAATCCTGGGTTGGACTGGTATCTGCTGGCTACTCCCACTGTGAAGCAGATGTCCAGTCTTGTGCATAACATAGCATACATGAGTGTAAATGCCTCACTTTTGATTGGCGTATTTCGTTGGCAAAATCACAATGGGGGTCTATATGTAAGGGTAGCTTAGAATGGAAGAAAACCTCATTGTGGAATCAAGAGCTTCAAGGAAGGTAGATTTCTTGACTTAACTCTAATTTGAAGAGATGTAGTTGCACACACACACAACACCTGCATAATTCTTACTTGTATGTTTGTGTGTGTATTCTTTGTGTGCATCTTTGATTATTTAAGCTTTCCTCTTGCATGCTTATTGATTGCATCTAGCCTATTATTTGCCATAACTTGTTTTGCATAAGAATGCATGTTGTCACCTCACACACTTGCACGTTTGCTTATTGGTTCTTTGTGAGGAGCTGCTGAGAAGGCCAAGTCCTTCTCTGCCGCGGTTATGGTGCCGCGGTGGCCCAACCGCGGCGGCCCAACCGCGGCATGCAAGCGACAGAGATTTTCCTGTCTCTGCCGCTGTGCACCTGCCGCGGTGGCCCAACCGCGGCAGTTGAGCGACAGCAATATTTTTGCTTGCCGCTGTGCACCTGCCGCGGTGGCCCAACCGCGGCAGTTGAGCGACAGCAATATTTTTGCTTGCCGCTGTTATGTTGCCGCGGTGGTGGAACCGCGGCAGTCGAGCCACATAAATATTTTGACCTTTGCCGCGGTACATCTGCCGCGGTTCCACAACCGCGGCAGTCGAGACCGCGGCAGTGAGTCAGCGAGAAGCTGAAAGGTTTTTGCCAAAACGACCTCACTTCACTTGGATCTAATATATATATGTCTTGTTGCCTTGGCTCGTTCACAACACCAAAAATTACACTTTTTAGAGCCTCTTGAGCATCTTCATCTCCAAGGTATCAAGACTTCACCTTTAAGCTTCAAAATCACAAAAACCCTTCATCTTGCATCTTTCATTCATCATCTAGTATGATTCTAGGTTGATTTCATTTAGGGTTTTTAGTTTTACTCACATGACTTGTATCTAGAACATCATTCTCATATCCACATGTTCTTGCTTTACAAGATAGCTTTTTTATGACTTGAATTGATTCAAGATTGCATCTTTATGACTTGACTTAGCTTCAAGATTGTTTTATTGTGGTTTGTGAGTTGTTTTGTGATAGATTATGCATATAGGTCTTTGGTTGCTTATTTGGTGTTGATTTATGCATGTCATCTAGTAATATGATATCTAGGAATGTTTAATATGTTCATCCATGCCTAGATAAGCTTAAATGTCTAACCTTGCATTTTTAGCTTCTTGAGTATTTCACATATTCACCTTAGGTTGTGCTATCTCTTCACTTTAGAGACAAGTCTTGTATTTACCTCTTAGGTAGTTTGCAAGCAAGGAACTAGAGTCACTATTAAAGGCCCGAGGGTAGCAAAGACGGATTAGTAAATTTAGGTGTGATGTGGTCAACCTAATTTGTAATCGTATTTGCAAATAGTGGATTCGAGGTTCTCGTGTGGCGCACATAACAGCCCATGGTTTTTCCCCGTGTGGGTTTCCACGTAAAAATTGTGTGTCCTTTAATTTCCGCACTTGTATGCTTATTTTTGTATATTGACTTGTTTGGGGCTTTTTCGTAATTTGGACTAATATCGAAAAATTGGGTAAAAATGTTTAAAATCTATTCACCCCCCCTCTAGATTACTTTAGGACACGTTTATATTTATTTTCAATGAGACTACCTACTGCTAACACATAAGGAACACGTCTCATATCCTCAACTTCTTGAGGTGTCTTAGGACACTGTTCCTTAGACAAGTGAACTCCATGCTTGGAAGGTAAATTACCTTTCTTGGAGTTCTGCATCAAAAATCGCACAAGTATCTTGTCGATATATGATGCTTGAGACAATGCTATGAGTTTGTTCTTACGATCCCTTATAAGTTAGATCCCTAGAACATAACTTGCCTCTCCCAAATCTTTCATTTGGAATTGGCTAGCCAGCCAGCCCTTTACTTCCGATAATACCCCTACATCATTCCCAATGAGTAGGTTATCATCTACGTAAGGAACTAAAAAAACTACCTTCTTGTCAATGATGCGCTTATAGACACAAGGCTCATCAACGTTTTGCTCGAAGCTATACGTTTTGATCACATCATCAAACCTTTTGTTCCAAGATCTAGATGCTTGCTTAAGTCCATAAATGGACCTTTGCAACTTGCAAACCTTTTGCTCTTGATCTAGAGACACGAATCCCTCTGGTTGCATCATGTAGATGCTCTCATCAAGATTGCCATTCAAGAATGCAGTCTTGACGTCCATTTGCCAAATTTCGTAATCGAAATAGGCAGCAATGGATAAGAGAATCCAAATAGACTTAAACATGGCTACTAGCGAGAAGGTCTCTTCATAATCGACCCCCTCTTTCTGGGTATAACCCTTGGCCACTGGTCTTGCCTTGAAGGTCTCTACCTTCCCCGTCCACTCCTCTCTTTCTCTTGTAGATCCATTTACACCCTATGGGTTTTATCCTATCCGGTAAGTCTACAAGTTCCCAGATTGAGTTAGAGTACATGGACTCCATCTCGAGATTCATGGCTTTAAGCCATTCCTCTTTGTCAGGATCTTCCATTGCATTCTTAAATGTCAATGAATCATCCACACTATCAATAGAGATGACATCTCGTCCCTCACTTATACCTAAATAGCGTTCAGGTTGTCTTACAACCCTTCCACTACGTCTAGGTGGTAGTGTATCTTGACTAGGAATCATCTGACTATCAGATGTCAATGGATCAAGAACTCTTGTTGACTGAGCACTAGTCGTACCAGGCTCCATTTCATTTAATACAATCTTGCTACGAGGTTTATGATCACTAATATAGTTATCCTTAAGAAATGTTGCATTTGTTGATACAAATACTTTGTTCTCTTCAGGACTATAGAAGTATCCACCTCTGGTCTCCTTGGAATATCCTATAAACAAGCAGACCATAGACTTGGGGTCTAGCTTTCCAATTATGTTCTTCAGCACATGTGCTGGACACCCCCATATGCGGAAATGTCGCAAATTAGCTTTATGACCATTCCACAACTTTAAAGGAGTCTTATGAACAAATTTGGATGGGACTACATTTAAAATGTAAGCTGCAGTTTGTAACGCATATCCCCAAAAGTAATTTGGTAATGATGAGAAACCAATCATAGATCTCACCATTTCCATTAGGGTTCTATTTCTCCTCTCCGCGACATCATTCTGTTGTGGTGTACCAGAAGCTGTGAGTCGGGACACTATCCCATACTCGACCATAAAGTCTTCAAACTCTTGGCCAAGGTACTCACCTCCACGATCTGATCGTAGAGACTTGATAATCTTTCCTAACTGGTTCTCAACTTCAGCTCGGAATTCTTTAAACTTTTCAAAAGTTTCCGACTTCCATTGCATTAGGTAGACATATTCGTATCTCGAGCAGTCATTTATAAAAGTGACATAATACTCATAACCACCCCTTACTTTAACATTCATCGGTCCACAGACGTCTGAATGTATAAGCTCTAGTGGTTCTTTAGTTCTAAGCCCTTTTCCAGTAAAAGGTCTCTTGGTCATTTTACCTTCTAAATATGATTCGTAGACAGGTAAGGTGCCAACCTTTAACTCACTTAAAGGTCCGCTTTTCACTAATCTTTCTATCTGGTCAAGGTTGATATGGCCAAGTCTTAGATGCCATAGATACGTTTCGTTTTCTGGAGAAATCTTTTGTCGTTTTGTTTTAGGTTTTTCAACTTTAAACAGTTCAGCGTTGAGCAGTTGATCGGTCATTTATTGTATATGTTTTTGATCCCCATTCCTCCAATCAATTGCTTGTTTCTCGAGTCTTTTTGGGATTTAATTTGTATGTTTGAGCATTTTTCAGGTTATTGGATCCAAGTGATATGTTTGAAGTATTTCAGAGAAAAAAGGTGATTTTGATAGATTTGAGGGACTATTATGCAATTTGCCACCAAACACCTTCAAGATCGCTGTCAATTTTCCCACAGCGACACGCAAAGTGGTGCAAAACAGTGTATACCGCTGCGGAACCGCTCTGGCTCTCGCAGCGGTAGCCCACCACAGTGCAGATCATCCATATTGCGGGGCCCATATCTCTTAGCTCCGATGGAACTATGTGTCCTGCCACCTATGGATTTGAAGCTCCGGAAGTCTAGTTTCCAACCCAATTTACAGATTGGTGATCCGAATTTTGTAGAAGAAGTTATGCCCGTTTAAGTTCCCAAAGGTCAGATCAGTCAGTCATAAAATCCGCGAATACTTTCGGGATTTGTTTCGCAAGTTGTCGGAACGGGAAATATTACCTTCTTGGACATGTGTGGGAGTCTTGGGAAGAAAGTAGACATCTAATCCTTATCTTCCTTCAATAAGTAATCAATTTGGATGGATTAGGAAAGAAATAGAATTCCAAATAGGCTTGTATTCTCAAAGGGAATAGATTTCCTTGTTGTTTTAGGTCATGGCCTTGCATCTACACCTATTTAAACCCCTTTGAAACCTAATTTCGAGAGACCAGCTGGAGAACCACCCAAGGGAGGTCCCAAGCCACCAATGGGGCCATCCCCCATCACCATCATCCATCTTTACACATCGAGGGTTTGCAAGACGAAGAAGACTCACCATGGAAGATGGGAAGAAGTCGTTGAAGGCCTCAATGGGTTTTATCTCCTCTATCTCTTGTCTTGTTATTTTCATGATGTGTAACTAATCCATACTAGGAAATCAATGTGAACCTCTATGAATACTCTTTGTTAGAATTGACTATATTTTCTTAATTTAAGTTTTGATTCATTCAATTCATTCTACGTCTCAATTCTTTGTTTGTGTTGATGCATGATCATACGTTGGCATGAATTTAGGGTTTTGATAATTTAACAATTAAGTTTGGAGTGTTGATCTACACATAACCTTAATTAATATTCAATTGAATGGGTAAAACTGATCTTAGCATTGATCTATGCAAGTGGGTTTTGGTTCATTAGTTCTTGCACTTAATGGGTTCTCGGTTGTAGTTTGCGCCATTGATCTATGGGTAAATTATAATTGAGAACACTTGATTCATCCCAGGATCATACGGTAACAATCATAAATAAGATAAGAGTAAATCCTTAACTTGAGTTACATCTTTTATCAAAGTCAATTCGAAGCATTGAGTAAACATAGTTGGGGAGCATTGATGACCTAGTCCTCTCACCTCTTGATCACATTCACATATTCTTGTTAATTGCTTTCTTAGTTTAATTTAGTTTTTATCAAATCAATCATCAAACAAACTCTCTTGGTTACTTTTAAATTGCTTAGCTTTAATTAGAATTAGTTATAACTAGTAAATCACTTTTCCTCGTGGGAACGATCCCTACTTGTCGTTGTACTTATCTCACGATTCGTGCACTTGCGAGTTAGGTTTTTATAACACGATTTTACACATCAGCAGTGTAGTATGTATTAATAGCCGTAAAACATACAAGTTGTTTTCATTTAATCCTGAACATATATACAAACCATTCTTTGCAATAATAACAAACTTATTATTAAAAGAAATAGAATATAATTGTTCCAACAACTTTGAAACTGAAATAAAATTTCGAGTAAATCCATACATTATCTAAAACAATGAAACAACTTCCAAAATGTAGTCTAACTACACCCACTGCTCAGGCTGACACGACATTCCCTGACCTAACACGCATAGAGAAGGCTCCCTCGTCAAGTTGTGTCCAATAATCAGTCCACTTCATAGAAGAACAAACATGGTTAGTGGCCCCCGAATCAACTATCTAGGGTGAAGAATCATTTTCCACTATACATGTTTCAAGAACAAGTAAATCATATTTACCTTTCACCTTCTTCTTCTTGGCTACCTCCTCTAGGTACTAAGGATAGTTCCTTTTCCAGTGTTCAACCTTATCACAATGGAAACACTTTCCTTTGCCTTGGTCGGTGGAGGTGCCTTTTTTCTTGCCTTGGGCTTTCTTGGGCTTGTGCTTACTCTTAGCCTTCCTAGCAGACCTCTTCCTCTTCTTGTTACTAGAGGAATATGGTTCGGCAACATTTGCCTCATCGGTCTTACTTTTGTTGTCCTTAGTTAAGGACTCAAAAGTAGTGAGTTCATTGAGCAATTGAGTGAGACTAAACTTAAGCTTGTTCATCCCATAGTTACTCTTAAACTGATCTAAACTCTTTGGAAGAGTCGTGAATATGATGCTCACTTGACTGGGTTCATCAATGGCCCTGCCATTGATCTCTGCCGTGTTGAAATAGGATATCATGTTTAGGACATGTTCCTGAATAGATGCGCCCTCTTTCATCTGAGCAAGCTGAAAGTATACAAACGTAGTTAAATTGCTTAAGGCATACCTATGAGGATGGGGGGGTGGGGGGGGTTAATAAGTTTTTACACCTTTTTCAATCCCTTGAACAAACTTTCGTTTGTCCCATAAGGTAGCCTTACACACAACAAAATAAACCAAGAAAGACATACATAGACAATATGAGAATATAATCATGTGAACAAGGTCTAAGTATATCACCTAGTTGTGTGAGGTATAAAAACAAATAAACACAACAACAAAGAAAACTTGTATTTTAATAGATGTTCAATGAGTTACAAGAGTGATCAAATATCACTATACAAAAATTACAATATACAAAAGAATCATATATACAAAAATGATCAAAAGAATGAATTCACAAATCACACTTTACAAATACTTGCTTCACTATACATCACAAGTGAGTAATATGAAACAAGATAATAACATACACAAATAAAATATAAAAGATAGAGATAGGAAGAATTAACACAAGAGATTTTTTAACGTGGTAAAACCTCCAAGGAGGAAACATCCACGGGTTGAAATACAACCATTAGGGTACTATATATATTGGATGATAAAAATAGAGAATCCACAAAGTGACCAATCTTTAGCTCACCCAACCTAGTGGAGTCTAAGTCTACCAAACCCTATTGGAAAGTATGAGATCCCTCAATGATGCGAAACCACCATATATTGGACAACACACAAAACGAACATCGATGGAAGATTAGAAATTCCTCAAGAGTGCATACACCTCCCGTGTACCCCGCTCTTTTGGAGTCTATGTCTAACCATACGCCTAGGCCTACCAATATAATAGCCAACTCCCTATCCAAGGCACATGCCTTTAGGGAGCCTTCCATGCATGACTATCCAGACCTTCCCGATCCTAGCCATGACTTCTTGCTTACCTATCCAAGTCATCCCAACTCTAGGCAAGTCTTCTTGCTTGGCTATCCGAGTCATCCCGACTCTAACCAAGACTTCATGCCTTTTACAAGGACTTCCTAGTGTGATCATGTGAATGCAAATGATGCAAACAACCAATTCAACATAGAACATGTGATCAATACATTCCATGGTACAAATAGACCTAAACATGTGATATCACTAGTAATAAAAGTCTAGATGCAAAATACAAGAATAAAACCTAAAGCATGTGTAAACACCAAACACATAAGCTCAAAGTCTCATTCACACATACAACACTTGAACAAAATATATTCATGAAGTACAAGTTCAAGATGCTATCAACATACAATAAAATTCTAGATATATGAGATTTAATCGATCAGTATTCTAGCCAAAAATATAGAGCAAGGATTCAAGATATAAATCAATTAAATCTTAGATTGCTCTAAAACACATACAAATACAATAATCCTAGATTTCATCAATCAAAGGATCAAATTAAATCTCAAGGTCATTTATCACAAAATTGATTCAATCAAGTCACAAACAACCTAAGATGTCATTCTAATCACAATACAACTCACAAACATGTGAAAAACCTATAATCATAGAAACTAGTCCACATTTGTCTCTAAATAGACTTTTGATTAGAATGATTATGAAGCTATCTTTCTCAATAGCTTTCACCAAACATAAACATACATATAGAAGAAGAAACCCCAAACAAATTGAAAGTTAAAAAGAAAGAAACCCCAAAGATAAGACCAATACCTTGGATTCACGAGCTGGTTCGGATTTCTGTGTGAAACCACTAGAAAACTCGATCAAACAATCACCAAACCACTTAGAAAAGGTAGAGGACTTGATTACGAACGTTCTCCAACTTGAATCACTCAAATCTGGCTTTGTATGAAGAAGTTATGGTGTTTGGAAGATGAGAACATTTGGGAGAAAAATCTGACGGGATTCTTGCAATTTTTCTTCTTGAAAATGAAATGGAGGAAATGAAGGGAAATAAAAAGAAGAAGAGAGAAGAGAAAAATGGGCCAATCACAAGGGGCCACGTCACCCCAGCTCGTGGGGGGCGCGTGGGCCACACGAGGCCAGAGAGCCCCTCTGGCTGTGGGGCCCACGGCTCCCACACGGCTTGGGCCACACGTGGCCTCTTGGCCACTTTCGCCTCTCGTGCGCTCCCTCACGTTCTTCAGCCGTATCTTGAGCATCCGAACTCTGATTTCGAATCTATTTTGGATTATGAATCGTGACTCCCTCACGCACGACGAAGATAGCTACACAACTTTGAAAAATGGTTGAGAAATCATCTCGGAAAACGACAATGAAGTCAACTCAACGAATGAGAACGAAAAGAAGCGTAGCTACATCGATTGGACTCGAAATAAAATGAATCAGTAACCAAAACGACCGGAACTCATTAAGAAATCATAATAGAGCATATTCAAGTCCAAATACAAAAATACGGAAACATACAAACACAAAGACACACACATATGCTATTTCCTAGACATAGTCCTAGAACATGCAATAAGCAAAGTTTGTCAAGATAGTATAAATGCATGAGCATATATTATCAAGTGTGTGAAAGTGATATATAAATGATGTTTAACCATGAAGGAACACACAAGGATGCCATATGTGTGTGTGTGCCTAGCCTTGTAAGAGATATGAGGTCTTATATTACATTTGATGATCAATGAAAAACATATCTCTTTGAAGCCGGCATTTTGCATGAATTGTGGCCAAGACTTTCTTCGTCTTCATAAATCTTCAACATATGGACCACTAAACATTACAAAAGAAACACGTTTGATATGAAATATATGCCAACACAAACTATAAACCTAACACAAGCATTGCGGAATGAATAGCTTTGTGCTGCTTTTGCTCAGAGGGCTGCCCGAATATGGCTTGCAATGACTCTATTATTTCAAATGCAGTACCCATTGCTTGCTAACAGATATGTTCAGCCTTTCTCATCTGATGAGACCCATTTCTCATATGCCTCACGAACAGTTCGTGCGGCATTGGAGGACATTCTTCCGTAAGCACAAACTTTAGGTCATTGGTGGCCAAGATTGCATATATGTTATGTTTCCATTTAGTGTAGTTATCACCAATTAATTTGTCATTGGCTATGGTTTGTAATAGTGCAGATGACATGGCTGAGAAAACATAAATTAAGAATTCATTCAGTTATACAATCAAAACATGTGTGAATGTTCGGCATAAAATTAAACATGATGCATGAAAATGTTTAATGAACAAGAACAACCCTAAGAAAACAATGTTTCTATGCCATGACAATCCAACATTCCACAAGTAAGTGCCACCTTAGGGTCGGTCAAGTTCTTGCATGTTGGATCGGACCTTCTCAATCAAATGATATAATAGAATAACTCTTATTCCAATATCATTCAACCATCGTTTATTTAGTCAGGTTTTTAATTAACCAATTTAATCAAAACCTTGTGAGCGTAACCCATTATTTTAGATCTCTAGAGCTTAACTCGAGAATTGCACAAAGCACGAAGCAATGGGAACTGCATTTGAAATAATTGCTTCGTGGCTTGCAATGACTGCATTTGAACATGGCTTGCAATGACTCTATTATTTCAAATGCAGTACCCATTGCTTCGTGTTTAGTTGACCGAGTACAATGGGTTATCTAACTTAAAAAATAATATCTAATTACAAAAGTAATCCAAGGCATTCCTTGGTCCTCGAGTAATTCCAATATTCTTCAAATCTTGTCTTTTGCATCTATTGGGCTTTTAACCAAGTCCAACTTGATTAACCCTAATATTTACACTTAACATTTATTAGAGGCCTAAGTCATTAATAAAAATATTCCGGCCCATTCATGCTTTTAAATACGCAAACCCTAGCGTCACGAACACTTGGCCTTGTGCTTCACGTGTAGCCGTTGTCCACACAAGAGGGTGGCTGTGCACAGCAGTCTTGCGCTGCACAACTTCGTTGTGCAATGGTGCGCTGCACTAAGCTTTGCACACCTTTTGGCTATTGTTCAATAATATTATATTTTGCACAACTGTTGTGATTTGATTATATTATCACGTGCAACAATTGCACACAACAACAATAATTTGCATGACAATCATGCATGTGGAAATAATATTTTGCATGACAATCATGCGTTTGGCAAGTGCACAGACCTGTGCGGTAGCCTGCTGGTTGATCGCGCTCTAAATGTTCACATTTAGCGCTCCCCGTTCCTATCTTTTGTGTTCGTTTCCGAGCACTTTTGTGTATATAATATGTGTTTTAGCTATGTGTAGGTAAATATCACTCAGTGTGGGTGTTTAAACCTAAACGGAAGAAAATAGGGAAATTAAAGGGCAATTATGTCATTGTGGAGAATCAGGGGTCAAAGTGCAAAGCGGCAGTTAATATTGAATATTCGGAGATTAGAGAAGAGATGAGGGGTGCTGATCATAATTCGCCAGCCAAGGCACAACAGAGCTCCACGTCACCAAGTAGGACGACGTCGTTTAGGCGCTGCTGCTGACCTCAGCGTGACGTCTGGATGACGTCACGCGTCTTTAACCTTCAACTGGGCAGAGCAGACCCGCGTGACCTGATCTGATCCGGAGCACGACCCGGAGATTGACCCGACGTTTCAAACTAGTTTTTGACTTCATTTCCGACAGTTCTCCGCCTAGATCAACAGCTGATGCTTCTCCAGTCAGTTTGACACCACTTTAAGCCTCTTATGCAAGAGTTTCACTCTCCACCAAATCCTCCAAACTCCATGGCCAATCTAAGCTTGCAAGCTCGTTCCAGTGGCTTCATTCCTGCTCCAAAGACATCCAAACTCGCTGAATATCCGAGGTTTCATGCGGCGGGAACAAGCCATCAGGACAGAAGGACCAAACTCGCGGCCAACTTCCATTTTTCCACCGTGACTTTGTGTGGCGGGAACAAACCCATGAGGCAGGGTACCTGAACCCGCGAAGCTGGTCGACTTAAGTGGATTTGAAATATTTTGATGCCCATTCTTGCCCAATACACTTCCCATTATATATACATCACTTTGCCTCTCTTTTCAAAGTGTGCACCATCCAATCTTGCTCCAAGAAAACTTTCTTGGATTGAACATCACAAAAGAGAGAGAGCAATCTCCAAGCTTCCATGGAGGATTAGATATGCAGAGATAGGGAGAACTTTTGGAAGGCTTGTCTTCAAGGGTGATCTCTTCCTACTCTTCTCTTGTATTTTCTTATGATGTGTAACTTATGTGGGAATATTTGTAAACCTAACAGTTATGCTATAATATATGTTGTATTGTTCTTTGATTGATTTGAGTATGTTCTATTCATTACTATCACTAAATCTTTTGTTGTGATATTCATGTGTGTGGAGAGTTAGATGTTGATATGTATGTATGGATGATGAAACAAATTAACAGTGTGTAATATATTATCTAGGAAGGGGGGGGGGGGGGGGGGGGGTGAATAGATTTTAATTAAATTTACCCAATTTTCGTGTAAGGTCAAGATTATGAAAAAAAACCCCTAATAGTTAATAAAATATAGCAAGTGTAATATGGTGCAGAAATTAAACAACACTTGATATTTACATGGAAACCCTCACGGGAAAAACCACGGGCTAGTAAGTAAGCCACACTCAAACTTCGAATCTACTAAATGTGTAACCAATTACAACCTAATCCCGGAAGTAATCACACACCTACCTAATCCCGGTATAAGCGAACCTAGTCCAATTGCTTGTGATTTACGCAACCTAATCCCGGAAGCTACACAAGTCTTACTTCTCAATGAAAAGGGTTACAACCTAAGTGAATATATGAAATACTCAAAAATGCAACAAGAGCTAGGTAACCCTATATGCTTATCTAGGATGATGATATATCAAGAAATGCAATCCTAGATATCAAGAGCTAAATGTCATGGCAAATAGCTTAGCTAATCAAGGATAATGAAAACCTAGCAAGCTATTACAATACAACTCTCAAACATTCAAAACACTAATCTCTAACTTGTATCTAAGATATATATCAATGACATACAAGTAATAAAAGAGATTTCTTGGGAAGAAAGACACAAAATATGTAAGATATAAGTGAAAAACTTACCAAGCAAAGTGAGATGAAAAATCCATGCAAAAAGATATCTAGATGATCAAGAAAGATGCTAGATGATGTTTGATGGTCATGGAATGATGTTTGAGTAAAGAAAGGTGAGTTCTTGGTGAAATTTTTCTCTTGGAAAAATATGCTAAGTAAAAAATGGCTCTTAAACTCTTGAAAAAGGACCTAAGATGAAAGCCACATATATATATGAGATCCAAGTAAAGTGGTGCCGTTTTGAATAAAACGTTTCAGCTTCTCGCTGACGTACTGCCGCGGTCACGACTGCCGTGGTTGATCAACCGCGGCTGTAATGTTGATAGTTAGTGTTGGCATCAATTCCATATCAAAACGTGTTTATTTTGTAATGTTTAGTGGTTAGTATATTGAAGAATTTTGAAGACGAAGGACGTCTCAACCACAATTCATTCAAGAAGCCGGCTTTTAAGAGATTCATGCATTATTGGTCGACAAAGGTATTAAAAGACCTCTTATCTCTTACAAGGCTAGGCACACACACACGCATATCATTCTTGTGTGTTCCTTCATGATTTAATTTCATTTACATATCACTTTCACACACTTGGCAAAATATGCTCATGCATTCATATTATGTTGATAAACTTTGTGTTTTGCATTTTCTAGGACTATGTCCGGAAACTAGCATATGTGTGTGTCTTTGTGTTTGTATGTTTCTGTATTTTTATATTTGGACTTGAACATGCTCTATTATGATTCCTTATTGAGTTCCGGTCATTTCGGTTACTCATTCATGTAGTTTCGAGTCCAAACGATGTAGCTACGCTACTTTTCGTTCTCATTCGTTGAGTTGACTTCATCGACGTTTTCTGAGATGGTTTCTTAACCATTTTTCAAAGTTGTGTAGTCGTTGTCGTGCGTAAGATAGTCACGCTTCATAATCCAGAAACGGATTAGAAATCAGAGTTTGGACGCCCAAGATACGGGCTGAAGAACCGAGGGAGAGCGCGAGAGGACAGCCCAGGCCGTGAGGCCACTTGGGCTGGCCGTTGGTGAGGCCGTGGGCCCCACGGCCTGGAGAGGCCTCTGCCCCCGTGTGGGCCACGCGCCCCCCACAGCCAGGGGGTGACGTGGCCTCACATGGTTGGTCGGTTTTGGCCTTCTCTCTCCTCCTATTTCTTCCCCCTCTCTCTCTCCATTTGAAAAATTAAGAAGAAAAAGTTGTGTTTTCCCGCAAGAAAATTCTCTCCAGTTTTTAGATTTTCAAAACACCATATCTTCCTCATCCGGAGTCAGATTTGAGTGATTCAAGTTGGAGAGTGTTCGTATTTGAGTCCTCTATCATCCCCAAGTGGTTTGGTGGCTGTTTGATCGTTATTTCTGGTGGTTCATCACTGATTTCCGAACCAGCTGCAGAATCCGAGGTAATGGACTCAACTTTGGGATTTCTTTCTTTTTGACCTTCCATTTGCTTGGGGTTTCTTCTTCTATATCTATGTTTATGTTTGGTAAAAGCTATTGAGAAAGATAGCTTGATTATCATTCTAATTGAAAGTTAATTTGTGGACTAATGTTGACTAGATTCTATGATTCTAGATTTCACATATGTTTGTGAGTTGTATTGTGATTAGAATGGCATCTTAGGTTGTTTGGAACTTAATTGAATTAATTTTGTGATAAATGACCTTGAGATTTGATTTGATCCTTTGATTGATAAAATCTAGGATTTGTGTATTTGTTTGTGATTTAGAGAATATAGGTTTTGATTGATGTAAATCTCAAATCCTTGCTCTATATTTTTGACTAGAATATTGATTGATATTAATCTCATATATCTAGCATTTAATTGTATTTTGATAGCATCTTGAATTTGTACTTCATGAAGATATTTTGATTCAAGTGTTGTGTATGTGAATGAGGCTTTGAGCTTATGTGTTTGGTGTTTCACATGCTTAGGTTTTATTCGTGTATTTTGCATCTAGACTTGATTGCTTGTGATATCACATGTTTTGGTCTATTTGTGCCATAGAATGTATTGATCACATGTTCTATGTTGTATTGATTGTTTGCATCATTTGCATTCACATGATCACACTAGGAAGTCCTTGTAAAAGGCATAAAGTCTTGGTTAGAGTCGGGGTGACTCGGATAGCCAAGCAAGAAGTCTTGCCTAGAGTCAGGATGACTCGGATAGGTAAGCAAGGAGTCATGACTAGAGTCGGGAGGACTTGGATAGTCATGCATGGGAGGCTCCCTAGAGGCAGGAGTGCCTTGGATAGGGAGTTGGCTATTGTATTGGTTGGCCTAGGCGTATGGTTAGACATAGACTCCGATAGAGTGGGGTACACGGGAGGTGTATGCACTCTTGAGGAATTTCTAATCTACCATCGATGTTGGTTGTGTGTGGTGTCCAATATATGGTGGTTTCGCATCACTGAGGGATTTCACACTTTCCAATAGGGTTGGGTAGGCTTAGACTTCACTAGGTTGGGTGAGCTAAAGATTGGTCACTTTGTGAATGTTCTATATTTACTTTCCAATAATATAGTACCCAATGGTTGTAGTTCAACCCGTGGATGTTTCCTCCTTGGAGGTTTTACCACGTTAAAAAATCTCTTGTGTTAATTCTTCCTATCTCTTTCTCTTATATTTTAATTGTATATTTTATTATCTTGATTCATAATATTCACATGTGGTGTATTGTGAAGCAAGACTTTGTATAGTGTGATTAGTGAATTCTTTCTATTGATCAAATTTTGTATCTATGATTCTTTTGTATATTGTAATTTTTGTTTAGTGACATTTTGTTCACTCTTGTAACACATTGAACATCTAATGAAATACAAGCTTACTTTGTTGTTATGTTTATTTGTTCTTATACCTCACATAACTAGTTGATATACTTAGACTTTGATCTTATGATTGTATTATCGGATTGTCTATGTATGTCTTCCTTGGCTTATTGTGTTGTGTGTAAGGCTACCTTGAGGGACAAACGAAAGTTTGTTCAAGGGTTTGAAAAAAGTGTAAAAACCTATTCACCCCCCTCTAGGTATGCTTTAAGCAATTTAATTTCGTTTGTATACTTTTAGCGGCACTATAACTGCAGCACAGCAAAATTATTACTGTGGCTCGACTGTCGCGGTTGGTTAGACCGCGGCAAATGCACCGCGGCAGAGACAATATATCTCTGTCGTTTGAGTGCCGCAGTTATCCAACCGCGACAAGTACCGCGGTAGAGATAATACATCTCTGTTGCTTGAGTGCCGTGGTACGCCCATGATAGCGGCAACCGTGGCAGAGAAGGGCAGAGCCTTCTTAACGACACCTCTCATAGAAAACACATGTAATTATGCAAGGGTCAAAAGAAATGCATCCTAAGCCTAACATGATATGACATTAATCACAAGATGCAAATAAACACATGCAAGAAGAGAGAATAAATAATCAATAATGCACACAAAATATAACCACAACATTCAAGAAGAATTATGCAAGTGTTGTGTGTGTGTGTGTGCAGCTACATCCCTTCAAAGCAAAGCAAGCACAAGAAATATACCTTTGGTGCTTCTCCTCTTGAGGTCTTGAGAGCCTAATCTACCCTTACAAAAACCCCAATTGTGGTTTGTCTACGAAATAAGCCAATTAAAGAAAAGGAAACCTTACATATGAGATTAGGAGTAGCTTAACTTAATGATGTAGGAGTAGTTGTAATAAAATATCTCATCTATGTATGTATGCTGGTAGAAGACTCAATATGTATATGTTTAGAATGATTAGAGTAATTGAGAGTTGAGTTTGTACTTGGATTATCGTTCCAAGTATGAGTTTAGCTATTAGCTCATTTGAATGGAAAAAGCTTAGCATAACTATGCTATGATAGCTTGGGTCAATGTTCTTGTGCTCATTGGGTCTAACCCATAGACACAATCACTCTTCCGATTTTGAGAGTGATGACATGATTTCGGGAATTTCCTAATCTAGATTCCGGGGTAATTTCCTTAATCAAGAGAACGAAATCTTACTCGAATTAAATGGAATTCACATGTTAAACAATCAACATGATCTCTATCTTGTGTTTGGTAAACTTATATCCCATATATGTTTCATGTCTTGCTTTTCTCCAAGCCACCATTATTTTCGTTGCTAGGGTGTCTTGCCTCTAGGAATAGAATAACTTACTTAGGAGTAGATTAATTAGATAGCCAAGACACCCGGCTACATTTCTACCTTAGTTAGTTCACATCCATTTACAATGCTTTAATAAACACTAGAGCTAGATACAGTTAACGGATTCTATCTCCCTGTGGAACGATACCCTTGCTTACTTGCTATACTTGTCCTTTGACTCGTTACATTTGCGAGGTGATAAGAATAGAATATCATTTTTGGCACACCACAATGACGGTGTATCAAAAAATGGCGCCGCTGCCGGGGAAATGGTTATTCGTTAAATGTATTTAGTTTTAGCAAATAATGTAGTTGTTATGTTTGTTTGTTTTATTTGTTTTTATTTTTGTATCAAGCAAATGCGTTTGATTTTGTTTGAGTATTGGTGTTGTGTAGGATTCTTAGGTTCGGAATCAAGGAAGAGGGTCAAAAATGAGAAAAACTACCTTCCGCGACCTCAGTCCGCGGGTTAATGCGTGCAACCAAAGTCGCGAGTTCCACTCGGGAGCCTTAAGTGAGACAAGTCCGCGAGAATGAACCCGTTGTCCAGAAGGCATGAACTCACGAGAAGACTCGAGGAGAATCCGTGACTTCCTTCCACGGGAAAGAACCCGTTGAGTAGAAGAGAAGAACCTATGGGACTGTGATGGGAAATGTCAGCAACTTCGTATTTGTGGGAACAAGCCAGCCAGCCAGAATGAACGAATTCGCTGGACCTTCCGCGACTTTATTACGCTGGAAAGAGCCCGCATGAATGAACCGGCGCCGAGCCCCAACAGTCCATGACTGCACAATCCATGGACTGCGATGCACGCTATAAGAGGTATCCTCTACACTTTGCTTTCCCAACATTAAGTCTCTTCAATCGACTCATCCATTTTTGGATTTGAGAAGATTGGATAGAGACTTAGTTTTGTGCTTCAATTCTAGTGGAATGCATATGTGTTGTGGGTCACTGTAGTATGGTGGTGAGTTTTCCACCAATGAGCTTAAAAGATGAATGCATTGCTTGTTTATTTTTGTAATTTTTATTTTTATTTTTGTTTAGATCTAAGAGTGCGATTGTATTGTGCTTAGATCTTAAGATTTATTTTGTTTTGTTGTTTTTAGTCTTTGTGATTTTTGTTGTTCTTATGTCTGAATCTTACTAAGCGTTGTCCAAATTATGTATGGAAAAGGTTCCATTGTGCTACATTGAGGATAATGTTAAGTTTAGGTTTGGGGGTGTGGACAACTTTCGTGATGTTGTCTTTATTTATTTTTGTAGGTTTTGTCATTGAAAATTTTCAAATCTCTATAAAATTGTTCAAATTGAAAATTTTGGAATTGAAGTCCATTTTGTTGAGATAATATCTTTGCTTTCCGGTAGAGACATGTCATGTATGCTTTCCGCTCTATGTTTTGACTAGCATTCATGCCATCTATAAGTGTTGCATCACTTAAACTTGTGTGTACAGTGCCAATCTTTTGATGTTAAGGTATATGAAACTCTATTCTTGTTTAGCTTAGGAGAATAGTGGAGACTACCCTTGTGAGAATTTTGTGCTTTAACGTTCATTTTAGAGGGTATATTCGTTTCTACTCTTAAACATTTATCTTGTTCTTCATTGTATAGATTGATCTCTGTTTGGATATTAAAGAACAATCATTTCATGATATCACATGTTGTTGCTTTACTTTTGTGTGGGTAGATCCTTGAGAAGTGATGCTAGGCAATGTGTGCTTAAACTACCAAATGGCCTAAACACTAATTCCTACCTATGTGTGTGCTCCAATAGCCCATTTGAAACCAAACATATAGCCTTTTCTTTCATCACCCAAACTTACAACCAAGCGTCTATAATGAAACCATACTTAATTAGCTTGGACCATATGATGATAAGATGTTAGAGATTATTGGGGTGTATTGTAATTACTACAAATTTTGGGAAGAAACCAATGAGTTTCTTGATTTTAAATTGTAAAGGTAGTTACATGTACTAAGGCTTGAATGAGAAGCATTGAAGTTATATTTGTATAATCATTCAAAAGAAAAAAAAAAGAAAAAAAAAATTGAATATATACTCAATGGGAGTATGAAAAAGAAAACAAAAGGGAAGCCTAGATGCATACTTTTAATAGATTGACTTGAGGATGTAGAGATTGCATTGCATATGGTCAACATTCTTATGATACAATCTATGGTTGGGATTATGATATTGAATTGTAGATGGTTAGCAATCCCAAGATATGGTCTTAGGTATTTTGTTTTTCTTTTCCCATTCTTTCTTAGCCTAGACCCATGGCCCTATTACAACCAAAAAGACCTAGCAGATCTCTTGGTAATGCTTGCTTAATTGTGAAGTTGCATGTGCTTTATCCATTTTCTTAATATTTAATTCATTCATGAGATCCTTTGCACTTATATGAGCGTTCTTTCTAATATATGAATATGCGAATATATTTTGATTCCATGTACCCAAACTTTAATTTGCATATGTTGATGAGTGTTATCGCCTAGGTTCTTAGAGAAAATATGAGAGTAATTCGGTGAGGATTAGAAGTCGAGGCGAATTCTAGCCCGAGCATTCGAGCATTGTTGTTTTGTAAACCGAAAACATCTTTTGTATTGGCATACATGCATTGTGTGATGTATTGATTTAAACGGCATATTTTTAGTCTTAGTATAAAGATTTTAGCATGCATGTAGTTTTTGCTTGGTATGTTTAAAGTGGCATCTCAACCTTTTGCTTTGTAGAGTTACGTTTGTGGGTATCGTAGTGGTAAACCTCAGGAGACTACACTCCTTCTACTAGGGACACCTAGGGGTTTAAAAGGCTTGTAGCACGTGCTAAGTGCCATCGTTTCTCCCACGACAGTGGACTAATTAGTGAAACTAAATATACCACGGTGTGTATAAAGCTATCTAGAGGGGGGGTGAATAGATTTTACGCTTTTTACCCAATTTTTCGTGTTAGTCAAAATTACGAAATTACCCTCAAGATAATATAAACAAGCAAGTGTAATATGGTACGGAAATTAAATTAACACTTGAATTTTTACGTGGAAACCCTCACGGGAAAAACCACGGGCTCTGTAAGTAAGCCACACTCGAACCTCGAATCCACTAAATGTGCAAACGATTACAACCTAATCCCGGAAGTAATCACACACCTACCTAATCCCGGTATGAGTGAACCTAGTCCAATTTGCTTGCGATCTAAGCAACCTAATCCCGATTGCTACACACAAGACTTAGCTTCTCTTGAAGAGAATACAACCCTAAGTGAATATATGAAAATATCCAAAATGCAACATAGAGCAAGGGAAACCCTATATGCTTATCTAAGATGATTAATATGCAATTAAGAACAATCCTAGATATCAAAACTAAATGACATGTCAAATAGTTAAGCTAATCAACATCAAGTATAAAACCTAATATGCTAGCACAATACAACTTCTCAAACATACATCATACTAATCTCAATTTTGTATCTAGAGCATACAAAATAACAATCAAGTAATTAATTGAGATTTGCTAGATAAATTAAACACAAAATATGTAAGATATTAGTGAAAAGCTTACCAAGCAAAGTATGATGAAGATTCCATGCTAGATGACATCTAGATGATCTAAGATGATGCTAGATGATGATTGATGATCATGAAATTGTGTTTGAGTAATTAAAAATGAGTTCTTTGTGTATTTTTCTTCTCTTGAAAAATATCCTAAGTATGAAGCATGAATAAGAACTCTTGTAAATGACCTAAAATCAAGTTAGCATATATATAGAGGCCATAAGTGAAGTGAGGTCGTTTTGAAAACTCGCCAGAAAAATACTCTGTGCGCTGGTGGACCAGCGCAGGACCAGCGCACAAGCCAATTTTGGCTTGAGCGCTGGACGTCAGGCGCTGCCACCAGCGCCAGTCCAGCGGCGCGCCACTGGGCGATTTGCGCCGGTGAGCGGCGCTGGTCCACACCAGCGCACGACCAGCGGCGCGCCACTGGGCGATTTGCGCCGGTGAGCGGCGCTGGTCGACCGGCGCTGGTGGACCAGCGCACAGTCCCAAAAATGTATCCCTCAAGCAATTTTGCAAGGGGTACAAAGTCAAACAAGATGCATCTTTAAAGCCTAAATGCTATGATGTTTTCAACACAAGATGCAATCATAAAATCAAGCAAGAAGAGATGTAAATAATCATTTATGCACAACAAAAAGAAACACAACATACAAAGATTAAACATATGCATGAGTTGTGAGTGTGTGCAACTATCTCTTCAAGACAAGAAAGCACTTAGAATATTACCTTTGGTGCTTGTCAATAATGAGGTCTTCAAAGGGCCTAATGCACTAACAACAACATTTAAACTACCCTTACAAAGTATCCCCATTTATGATTTGATCACGAAATAAGCCAATTAAAAACAACGGGAATCCTTACAATTAGTTTATTTGTTTGTTATTTATTTTTTATTTTTGCTTGAGGACGAGCAAAAGTTAGGTTTGGGGGTTTGATCGCGCTACAAATGTTCACATTTAGCGCTCCCCGTTCCTATCTTTTGTGTTCGTTTCTAAGCACTTTTGTGTATATAATATGTGTTTTAGCTATGTGTAGGTAAATATCCCTCAGAGTGGGTGTTTAAACCTAAACAGAAGAAAACAGGGAAATTCAGGGGCAATTACGTCATTGTGGAGAATCAGGGGTCAAAGTGCAAAGTAGCAGTTAATATTGAATATTCGGAGATTAGAGAAGAGATGAGGGGTGCTGATCGTAATTTGCCAGCCAAGGCACAGCAGAGCGCCACGTCACCAAGTAGGACGACGTCGTTTGGGAGCTGCTATTAACCTCAGTGTGACTTCTGGATGACGTCACGCGTCTTCAACCTCCAGCCGGGCAGAGCAGACCCACGTGACCCGACTTGATCCGATCCAATCTGATCCGATCCGATCCGGTGCATAACCCGAAGATTGACCCGACGTTCCAGACCAGTTTTCAACATCGTCTTTGGCGGTTCTCCACCTGAAATTTCCCTCAATGTAGTAGTGAAATATACCTAGAGGGGGGGTGAATAGGTATAGGCTCCAAATTCTTCCAATCAAAAATTAATGCGGAAAATTACAAGACAAATGCACACTTGAATAGATTTAGCAAATGAATTGAATTAACTAAGACAAGAGTTAATCAATTTACAATAAGTGCAATCAATGTAATAGATGGAAGATAAAGGAAAGTAAAGCAAAATTGAACACAATGATTTTAACGTGGTAAAACCTCAATGAGGAAACATCCACGGGTTGATACCACAACCACCGGCGAAGCAATTCACTATGATGAAAAGGACTTACACACTCAAGCTACCAACTCATGATATCCGCTCAAGCTATCAACTCCTAGTCTACCCTCGGGCCTAGTGAACCACCTAGCCTACTTCCTATCCGAGATGTGTCCTACACCTCTAGGAAGCAACTTCCTATCCAAGACGCTCACGTCTCTAGGAAGATTTCTTGCTTGCCTATCCGGATCCTCCCGACCCTAGACAAGACTTCCTTGCTTGATTATCCGAGTCCTCCCGACTCTAATCAAGGCTTCCTTGCTCTATCCACAAAGCTTCACTCACTTTGCTAGAGACTTCAACCTAATGCAAGGCTATGATCTAAAGTGATGCAAATGATGCAAGCACAAACAAATTAAGCTAGATGATCAATCAAGCAAAATGTACATGTTCAATGATAGTCTAGAATATGATTTCAACACTCAATCTCAAAAGATATCTAGAAATCAAAACATGCAAAAACAATAAGAACAAAGGTATCAATATTCAATTTAGCACACTAAAAACCTAGTTCTTAGATCATGAAATAAAACATAGAAAATAACATGAAGCACATCACATATATGTTTTCTAGAATCAATTTCATGATAAATCAAGTTTAGCACAAATATGTTCAAAACACATTACAAGCTAAAACTCAATTAACAAATGATCAAATAACCCTAGCATGTGATATAACATACTTCTTAACAAATTTCATCAATCAAATGGAAAGAATCAATAGTTGATCAAAAATGAAATTGAAAAACAAGAAGTTGAAAAACCAATACTGACCACGGACTGGAAATTGACCTACTGAGAAAAATGCCGAAGTCAACTGCCTCTGGAAATGCTTGGGGTTTGTAGCTCTCTTCGAGACCAACAATTTTGGTTTTTGAATCGAATGATTTCGAGTTCGTATGAGAGAGATATGATCAAAACAAGTAAGCAAAAAATATTGAAAAACTGATGCGGGATTGAGGTGTTCTTCAAAAAAATTTGCATAAGTGATGGAGGGAAGGAGGTTTGATTAAAAGGAGGGAAAAGGAGAAGATTTCCGAGCAAATCACGTGCTGCCACGTCAGTACCCCATGGGGGGCGCGTGGGGCCCACGGGAGCAGAAGGCTCCCTTGCCCGTGGGGCCCACGGCCTCCCACACGGGCTGGCCAAGTGGCCACACGTGGTTTGCCCACCTCTCACGCGCTCCCTCGGTTCATTGCCCCATATCTTGAGCATCCGACCTCCGATTTCGAATCTGTTTTCAGATTATGAACCGTGACTCCCTCACGCACGACTACGACTACTCAACTTTGAAAAATGGTTGAAAAATCATTTCGGAATCCGATGATGAAATCAACACAACAAATGAGAACGAAAAGTAGCATAGTCAACTTGTTTGGACTCGAAACCTTATGAGTGAGTAACCGAAACGACCGGAACTCGATAAGGCATTAAATAAGAACATGTTCAAGTCCTAAACACAAAATACGAAAACAAATAAACACATATTCACACAAACATGCCATATCAAAGAGATAGTTACAAAGCATGCAATTTCACAATATTTGTCAATACAAGATCAATGCATGAGCATGCTATGAAGTGTGTGAATGTGTTATACCAAATGTTTGAACCACGATGCAGGGACACACATGTATGAATTGTGTGTGTGTGCGCTAACGCCTTGCAAGAGGGTGGAAGTCAAGTTTTACCTTTGACGATTTTCACCTCTTGAAGACGACTTTTGCACGAGATGTTGCTCTTCACTCTTTGAGCTTCCTTTCTTCAAATAATGTCCTAAGCAACAACTAATACAATCATAGAGTGTTTTGCAATGGAATCAAGCCAATACAAATAGTGAACCTTACACCACCCATATCGACGGCTGACGATTCTCTAGTCAGTTTGCCACCACTTTGAGCCTCTCATGCAAGAGTTTCACTCTCCACCAAATCCTCCAAACTCCATGGCCAAGCTAAGCTTGCAAGCTCGTTCCAGCGGCTTCATTCCCACTCCAAAGACGTCCAAACTCGCTGAATATCAGCAGTTTCATGCGGTGGGAACAAGCCAGCAGGATAGAAGAACCAAACTCGCGGCCAACTTCCATTTTTCCATCGCGACTTCGTGTGGCGGGAACAAACCCGTGAGGCAGGGTGCCTGAACCCGCGAAGCTGGCCGACTTAAGTGGATTTGAGATATTTTGATGCCCATTCTTGCCCAATACACTTCCCACTATATATACATCACTTTGCCTCTCTTTTCAAAGTGTGCTCCACCCAATCTTGCTCCAAGAAAACTTTCTTGGACTGAACATCACAAAAGAGATAGAGTAACCTCCAAGCTTCCATGGAGGATTAGATATGCAGAGATAGGGAGAACTTTTGGAAGGCTTGTCTTCAAGGGTGATCTCTTCCTACTCTTCTCTTGTATTTTCTTATGATGTGTAACTTATGTGGGAATATTTGTAAACCTAACAGTTATGCTATAATATATGTTGTATTGTTCTTTGATTGATTTGAGTATGTTCTATTCATTGCTATCACTAAATCTCTTGTTGTGATATTCATGTATGTGGAGAGTTAGATGTTGATATGTATGTATAGATGAGATTAGGAGTAGCTTAACTTAATGATGTAGGAGTAGTTGTAATAAAATATCTCATCTATGTATGTATGTTGGTTGAAGACTCAATATGTATATGTTTAGAATGATTAGAGTAATTGAGAGTTGAGTTTGTACTTGGATTATCGTTCCAAGTATGAGTTTAGCTATTAGCTCATTTGAATGGAAAAAGCTTAGCATAACTATGCTATGATAGCTTGGGTCAATGTTCTTGTGCTCATTGGGTCTAACCCATAGACACAATCACTCTTCCGATTTGGAGAGTGATGACATGATTTCGGGAATTTTCTAATCTACATTCCGGGGTAATTTCCTTAATCAAGAGAACGAAACCTTACTCGAATTAAATGGAATTCACATGTTAAACAATCAACATGATCTCTATCTTGTGTTTGGTAAACTTATATCCCATATGTGTTTCATGTCTTGCTTTTCTCCAAGCCACCATTATTTTCGTAGCTAGGGTGTCTTGCCTCTAGGAGTAGAATAACTTACTTAGGAGTAGATTAATTAGATAGCCAAGACACCCGGCTACATTTCTACCTTAGTTAGTTCACATCCATTTACAATGCTTTAATAAACAATAGAGCTAGATACAGTTAACGGATTCCATCTCCCTGTGGAACGATATCCTTGCTTACTTGCTATACTTGTCCTTTGACTCGTTGCATTTGCGAGGTGATAAGAATAGAATATCATTTTTGGCACACCACAACAACAGTGTATCACTGGTGTGCAACGCTTGCACGCAGCAGCTTTCTAGGCATGGCTGTCTTTGCGCGCAGCAATGCTTGCTTCAAGCGTAGCAACCCTTTTCTTCGTTCTTCGTTCTTCGTTCTTCGTTCTTCGTTCTTCGTTCTTCGTCTTCGAATCTTGTTATTCGTAAACGGTTACATAATCATATTACAAGTATTGATTTACATAGAACGATTACATCGAAAAAAAAAAAACTAATTATTACAACCCAAAACGAACCCTAAACCCATTATACCATACAATTAACGACCAACCATGTTTATAATAAATTAAAAAAAATATAATTATAAACATCATACAATCATAAGAAACTGCCTACACATTCATATATACATGCAATCAGGAGCAATCGAATTCGATTATACTGTACAAAGAATGGCTCTGATACCAGTTTGTAGGAACCTAGGGTTACAGATTGCACAGCGGAAGGGTTTTAAAATTTTTTATGCAATCATCAAGTAAACCTAATTGTACAATAATAATCAAAAACAACAAAGAAGGTGAAACGATTTCATACCAGCGTTGGAGGCTCCTTCTCTTTAATACGATCTGCTCCCTGATTTGAACCACAAGATCTTCCTCGCTATTACCCAGGATTGATAACGGCGCGTGGGCGCGTCACGATACTTAGGAACAAGGAGGATGAAGAGACACACGAAGCAACTCTTTTCTTTGTATAGAATGCGGCCAACCTTATGTCAAAAGCAACCAAGGAATACTTTTTTCCTTCTGTTTTTTTTCTTGGTTGCTGCACCACATTCTTGTCTTGTTTCTCTTTTCTTTTTGCTTGTATATATGATGAGGTCGTTTTGGTACTCAATAAAATACATTTTATATGTGTTCATTTTGAAAACCACTAGAAAATTCACTTAGATAGAAAATTAGTAAAGTGGTAAGTAGGATTCGTTCCACAGGGAATTAGAGTGATAGTTGAATAAATTAACAATTCTTAAATGCGATAAAATAAATTGTAAGCAATGGATGGTTGTATGGTTTGTCAAGCCATCAAACATACATGTAAAATAAACTTAATGAAACTAATAAAATATAATGCTCAACAAATCTAGATAAGAAATAAATGGAATAAACAATTAATAGAATTGCTAGGGAATTAATGGGATCACAAGTGGATTACGGGAAGTGCTTCTCAAGCTACCTTAGTGAACCAATCTCACAAATGTTAACCAATTGATTTCTAGAATGTGTTTAGACCATTACTATGAACCCTAAACAACTTCCCACCGCAATGCCTAACCGATTAAGGAGAGGGGGGTCACGGCGGGATCCATTTGTTACAATTAACGGTTTAGATAATCACGGTTAATATACCCTCTGACGATCTATCGCACTCACTATGTTCTTAATCCATCAAGGGTGTCAATCCAATCAAGATTATATAACAAATTATCCTAAACAAGAGTATAATCAATTAGTGGGTATACATGTCAATTATATAATGAATAGAATCTACTTATAAAATGAATAGAACACAAATAGAGATTAAAATATATTAAAGCTTAAGCAAAACCCAATCCAAATGTTCTCACATCAAAACGCTATAAAGGGGGTTTAATTACACATATTACAATCAAAGGGAAGGCAAGTAAAAGATTAGGAAATCACCCTTGGGTCTCCTTTTGTAAGCTTGATCCTTTCCTTGCCTTTGATGCTCCTTGTGCAAAGAGTGGATGATGAGGATGTGTCTAGATAGGTGGAGTCAAATGGGAAGTGACTAAGGATATATGTGGAGAAGATGGGAAGAAAAGAATGATTTGGGGAAGGTAATCTAGATGTTGAGTTTAGGTAGAGGAGAAATGGTGGGATTAGGAATGGTAGAAATGAGGTTTCTTGGTTGTCAAGAGTTGCCAAGAGTTCTCTAAAAGGGGAAAATAGTTGAATTTATAGGGTTTTCAAATTAGGTCACTGATCTTCTATGTCGCCATTTGTGTCGCCATTTGAAGTGGCGATGTCAAGTGGCCATGCCACTAATTCTTCTATGTCGCCATTTGAAGTGGCGACGTCTGGTGGCCACGCCACTAATTCTTCTATGTTGCCATTTGTGTGGCCATTTGAAGTGGCGATGACACCTAATTGAATTTAGCTTGGAATAAAACTCTCTGTCGCCATGGCGACACTTGTGGCGACAATGCCCTGTTTTGCCAACTTGTGCACCTTTTGTACCAAACTTCTCTTCTTATTCACAAATGCCCTTGAGGCACAATTAAACCTGAAATACTTAATTTACACCATTAAATCACGAGATAATGCTTGAGAATCAAGCATAAAGAGAAGGAAGTGAGGGCCAAAATCGTACCAAATTTGGTCTGATCAAATACCCCCAAACCTATCTTTTGTTCATCTTCAAGCAAAACAAACATAAGCACACGTGGACATGCGTCTAAAAATCAAATAATCAACATTAAAGCACCAACTCTTTTGTAAAGGACTCAAAAGTCAATAGTCGAATTGTAAAACCAAAAATGAAGAGATTTAACCAACGTTGTGCTCATTAGGAAATAATGCATGTAAGAGATGCTAAATGAAGATTAAAGACATGCCACTCTAAGTACACATTGCACGCAACACGATCCTACATTCTAGATGCTAAAGCTTCAAGACTAGAATGCCATTAGGAAAAGAATGTAATTCGCCTCGACATCACTCACAATCCATATGCAATATGAGTTTATGTTTAAGATATCAAATATAATTGCACATGATCATTTAAAAACACAATTTCTTAAAATTTGTCTCATGAATGGAATTGAAAGCCATGAACTGGAAAGAACATGCATCAACCAAAATTTCCAAAGTGGACATCCCTAAAGATCAAATAGGTCTTTCATTTGGTTGTAATGGGGCCTAAGGTGAATAGTGAGTCAATAAGTGGGAAAAATTGATTGCAAACAACCAATGGTCACACTAAGGTATACATTATAAGTTAAGCACAATTTGCTCATTACAACTTGCATAATCCACACTTTGGCGTCCAGGCTTACAATTTACTATGTGCATTTTTCTACTCTTAATTTTTGTTGAGTAGCTCGTTTAATTCCATAAAATTCATCTAGGCACTTTGTGCCTCATTCATCTTTTCTTTTCTTTCTTTTGCATTGCTTTTCTTTTCTTTTCTTTTCTTTGCTTTTCTTTTATTTTCAAGCATTGTATTTCATCTTTTTAATGTGTTTGCACATACATACTTGTGAAATTTCCCTCAATGTAGTAGTGAAATATACCTAGAGGGGGGGTGAATAGGTATAGGCTCCAAATTCTTCCAATTAAAAATAATGCGGAAAATTACAAGGCAAATGCACACTTGATTAGATTTAGAAAATGAATTGATTACACTAAGACAAGAGTAAATCAATTTACAAGATATGCAATCAATGTAATATATGGAAGATAAAGAAAAGTAAAGCAAAATTGAACACAATGATTTAACGTGGTAAAACCTCAATGAGGAAACATCCACGGGTTGATACCACAACCACCGGCGAAGCAATTCACTATGATGAAAAGGACTTACACACTCAAGCTACCAACTCATGATATCCGCTCAAGCTATCAACTCCTAGTCTACCCTCGGGCCTAGTGAACCACCTAGCCTACTTCCTATCCGAGATGTGTCCTACACCTCTAGGAAGCAACTTCCTATCCAAGACGCTCACGTCTCTAGGAAGATTTCTTGCTTGCCTATCCGGATCCTCCCGACCCTAGACAAGACTTCCTTGCTTGATTATCCGAGTCCTCTCGACTCTAATCAAGGCTCCCTTGCTCTATCCGCAAAGCTTCACTCACTTTGCTAGAGACTTCAACCTAATGCAAGGCTATGATCTAAAGTGATGCAAATGATGCAAGCACAAACAGATTAAGCTAGATGATCAATCAAGCAAAATGTACATGTTCAATGATAGTCTAGAATATGATTTCAACACTCAATCACAAAAGTTATCTAGAAATCAAAACATGCAAAACAATAAGAACAAAGGTATCAATATTCAATTTAGCACACTAAAAACCTCGTTCTTAGATCATGAAATAAAACATAGAAAATAACATGAAGCACATCACTCATACATTTTCTAGAATCAATTTCATGATAGTTCAAGTTTAGCACATAAATGTTCAAGACTAATTACAAAGCTAAAACTCAATTAACAAATGATCAAATAACCCTAGCATGTAATCTAACATACTTCTTAACAAATTTCATCAATCAAATGGAAAGAATCAATAGTTGATCAAAAATGAAATTGAAAAAGAAGAAGTTGAAAATCAAGTACTGACCACGGACTGAAAATTGACCAGCTGAGAAAAATGCCGAAGTCAACTGCCTCTGGAAATGCTTGGGGTTTGTAGCTCTCTTCGAGACCAACAATTTTGGTTTTTGAATCGAATGATTTAGAGTTCGTATGAGAGAGATATGATCAAAACAAGTAAACAAAAAATGTTGAAAAACTGATGCGGGATTTTTGTGTTCTTCAAAAAATTGCATAAGTGATGGAGGGAAGGAGGTTTGATTAAAAGGAGGGAAAAGGAGAAGATTTCCGAGCAAATCACGTGCTGCCATGTCAGCACCCCGTGGGGGGCGCGTGGGGCCCACGGGAGCAGAAGGCTCCCTTGCCCGTGGGGCCCACGGCCTCCCACACGGGCTGGCCAAGTGGCCACACGTGGTTTGCCCACCTCTCGCGCGCTCCCTCGGTTCGTTGCCCCATATCTTGAGCATCCGACCTCCGATTTCGAATCCGTTTTCGGATTACGAACCGTGACTCCCTCACGCACGGCTATGACTACTCAACTTTGAAAAATGGTTGAGAAATCATCTCGGAATCCGATGATGAAATCAACACAACAAATGAGAACGAAAAGTAGCATAGTCAACTTGTTTGGACTCGAAACCTTATGAGTGAGTAACCGAAACGACCGGAACTCGATAAGGCATTAAATAAGAACATGTTCAAGTCCTAAACACAAAATACGAAAACAAATAAACACATATTCACACAAACATGCCATATCAAAGAAATAGTCACAAAGCATGCAATTTTACAATGTTTGTCAATACAAGATCAATGCATGAGCATGCTATGAAGTGTGTGAATGTGTTATACCAAATGTTTGAACCACGATGCAGGGACACACATGTATAAATTGTGTGTGTGTGCGCTAACGCCTTGCAAGAGGGTAGAAGTCAAGTTTTACCTTTGACGATTTTCACCTCTTGAAGACGACTTTTGCACTAGATGTTGCTCTTCACTCTTTGAGCTTCCTTTCTTCAAATAATGTCCTAAGCAACAACTAATACAATCATAGAGTGTTTTGCAATGGAATCAAGCCAATACAAATAGTGAACCTTACAACTTGCCTAGGTACACACGTTTCATTTTAATACACCTCAAAGCTTACATTCAACCCATAAGCCTTAGCAAACCATTTGGTACAAGGTAAGTCTAGTGTATAGGCTATATGGTTTATGTTGATGTGGTTCATGAATGAAAAGCTTAATTGTGTTTGGCTTCAAATGGGCAATGTAGCACACAAATAGAGGGATTGGAAGTATTTAGGCCAATTTGGTGGTTTTTCACATGCATTGCCTAAAATCATCTATAAAAGTTTGTCTACAAAGTCAATTAAAGCATCCACAAGCAGTCCACATGTTCTATGGCAAACAACATTTAAGTGCGAATGAAACATTTTAAATATGTCTAACATGTGCATTTGAATGAGTGTTTAAAGAGTGAAAACTTTCCTTCAAAATACGCTTTTTAAGGCCGTGTTTGTGAATCTCACGGGAAGTCTCCATTATTAATTCCTAACCTTCAAGCACAATTGAATATTCACTCTAACATCAAGAGAAAAGAACTAGCGCGCTTTGCTCAATACAACCCTAAATGGCATGAAGTTAATCTAAACTAAGGCAAAGATGCACAATTCCTTACTCGCACACATGATGGCACAATCTCAACAAGAAAAATATGCTCAAGCATTGCATTATCATAAGATTTTCAAAACATTTGCACACATTTGCAAACAAGAGACGGTGTTGCGCACACACCCCCAAACCTAAATTAGACATTATCCTCAATGTCTTTAGGGCATATAAACTAGTAAACGCGGCGCAACACACATTCTCAATCAAAGAGTCAAAACATCATCAACATCCATTTTCAAATTTATCCCAAAAATAGAATCAAGTGTTGCGTAATATCCTATATGCTCATAATCAACTCAAGAGATATAGAAATGTAAGTTCATCAAGAGTTATCATCACAATCTATGTGGACAAAATATGTGATCATTCAAGTCCTAAATCCACTATCACAAACAACTCACAACCTTATTCTAAACAAAAATAAAAACAAAAGAAACAAAAATTAAATGACTAAATAAAAACAAAATTTAAGCTAGAAATGAAATGTACCTAAGTGGGTTTTCTCCCACCAAGCACACGATTTAACGTCTAGGCAAGACGTGGCATGGTGCGCTCGCACTTCGAACTTCCAAAATGTTGCTTCCTTAGGAAAAGGTTCTCGCCCTTTTTATGAGCACTCTTGACTTGCTCGTCCCTTCAAGACTCGCAAGTTGTCTTTGTTTCATCCCAAGAGATAAAGAACCTTGCTTAACGCATAAGCAACACAACATACTTCCTCAATAAGCAATAGAAAATCTACACAAGCACTAAGCACATTAGAAAGTTCCGGCAAATAAAAATATACTCAATATATGCAATTGCCAATAAGAGCTTGGAACACCATTTATTCAAAAGAAACAAACTAAACAAATAAAGCATAAAAATAAAATGCACAAAAAGAATTTTTCTATATTATGTACTTGTGCTAGGGGTGTCATCAACTAAAGGAGGTTTTACCAAGTTTGGAAACTGATTCTTTTTCACAACCCAAACAAGTTGAGTTGATTTCCCTTTTTCCTTTCTTTTGGGTCTAACTTGGTTAACCAAGTCTTTTCTTACCCAAATTTGCTTAACTCTAGGTGGCTTTTTCCTATTCCTAGACTTTCTCAATTTTTCATGCTTATGGAATTTAAAACAATGAGCTTTTAAGTGCCCTTTTGAAAGCAAAAATAGCAAGTATGAGGATGGTTTAGAAAACTCCCTCTTAGTAGGTGACTATGAGGTCCATAGTGTTGTCTCATTTGCATTGCTTTGACCTCCTTCTCCACCTTGTCTAGATTGACTATGTAGTCACATTCTTTGACCTTGGCTACCTTGAGGGCTTCATCCTTCCTACCAAGTGCTTTCTTCATTTCTTCCAAAGCTTTCACTTTTCGTTCTGCTTCCATAAACAACTTCCTTTTCTTCCTTGCACATTCTTCTTCAAATTCTTCAAATAACTTTGCAAGGTCTTCGAATTCCCTTGATGCGGAATTCCTCTCAACTTCAAGTCTTCCAACTTGTATTTCCAACTCTTTGTTCTTGTTGCATACTTCTCTTACCTTCCTCTGAAAGGTACCATTCTCCTCTTTGAGCACACTTACTTCAAGAGTGAGCTTCTTGTTTTCCATTTCAAGCTCTTCAATCTTCAACTCTCCCAAGGCCTCGTTTTCTTCCAACTCCTTCATCACGAGTTGTAACTTTCTCTCCAATTCTTCCTTTCCTTGGGAGGTTTCCACCAATCTCTCTTGAAGTAAAGACACTTTTCTTCTAATTCTGTGCTTCGCTCTTGGGTCTTCGGCGGTCCTTTCTCGGTTCCTGCACCCTTCTCATATGCTTGTACAAGAGCGTGTACACGACTCCTTGACCTCCCTTGCTCGGGATTGATTGATTCTAGTGATAGGTCCGGCCAGCTAGGTAACACATGGTTGGTCATTGAAACAAATTATAGCACGGTGTGTATGAAACTATCTAGAGAGGGGGGGGGGGGGGGTGAATAGATTTTAAACTTATTACCCAATTTTTTGTGTTAAGTCAATATTACGAAATTACCCCTAACTAGATAAAATAATAAATCAAGTATAAAATGTGGAAATTAAATAACACTTGATTTTTACGTGGAAACCCTCACGGGAAAAACCACGGGCTAGTAAGTAAGCTACACTCGAACCTCGAATCCATTAAATGTGTAAAACGATTACAACCTAATCCCGGAAGTAATCACACACCTATCTAATTCCGGTATGAGTGAACCTAGTCCAATTTGCTTGCGATCTAAGTAACCTAATCCTGGAAGCTACACACAAGACTTACTTTTTCAATGAAGAGAATAACACCCTAAGTGAATATATGAATATCCAAATGCAACATAGAGCAAGGGAAACCCTATATGCTTATCTAAGATGATGAATTTGCAATTAAAGCAATCCTAGATATTAAAAACTAAATGACATGTCAAATAGTTTAGCTAATCAAGATTAAGCACAAAACCTAATTAGCTATCACAATACAACTTCTCAAACATACATCACACTTATCTCAATCTTGTATCAAAAGATATATGAAAATCATACAAGTAATAAATTGAGATTGCTTGTTAAGAAAAACACAAAATATGTAAGATATTAGTGAAAAGCTTACCAAGCAAAGTATGATGAAAAATCCATGCAAAAAGACATGTAGATGATCAAAGATGATGCTAGATGATGATTGATGATCATGAAAAAAGTGTTTGAGTAATTAAAAATGAGTTCTTGGAATTTTTCTTCTCTTTGAAAAATATCCTAAGTATGAAATCTGAATATGAACTCTCTTAATTGACCTAAAGTCAAAGTGGCATATATATAGGGGGCCAAATCAAAGTGTGGTCGTTTTGATAAGTTGGCCTGAAATTTGCCTTGGGCGCTGTACGTAGAGCGCTTCTGTACATCGCCTGTACATCGCCCAAACTCTGTTCTCTCAGGAAAACAGAGGGGCGCTGTACGAACAGCGCTTCTGTACAGTGCTCGTACAGCGCCCATTCAAAATGCATCAGACCTGATGCATTTAAATGACCATTTTTGCATCAAGTTAAGGGGGCGCTGTTTACAACAACGCTTTATAGAGCGCTTTGAACAGCGTCCTTTGCAATGCAAGAAATCCAAGGCTATGCATGACAAGGCAATGGACAATGCAATAAGCAATCATGCTAACATGCAAGAAGAGATGAAAATAAGCATTAATGCACAACAATAAGAAACACAACATACAAGGATTAAACATATACATGAGTTGTGAGTGTGTGCAACTATCTCTTCAAGACAAGTAAGCACATAGAAATATACCTTCGGTGCTTATCAAGAATGAGGTCTTCAAAGGGCTTGAGCAATAACAACAACATCTAAGCTACCTTTACAAAGAATCCCCAACAAGTGGTTTGTCCACGAAATGAGCCAATCAACAAATGGGAACCTTACAGTTATCCTCTTCTCATGTGCTTGTTGTGCGGATTAGAATAACTCCATGGTCTCTCCTTGAGAAGCTTGGAATCTCTCACTCTCTTGAAGATGATTCTCCATGAAATTTTCCTCTCATCATCAATGGCGTTTGATTGGTATGATGAGAAGGAATCTTGGTTAGTCCACCAATCCGTATAGAAGCTATTCCTATGAGTTTCGTAGCTCGGCCCTTCATATTCCGTGAAGAAATCCATAGAATCTTGAAACAAAATAACAAAAACTACCAAGAAGTAAAAAAAAACTAAAAGACTAAAAATTAACAAAACCTACAAGAAAAGTTAATTGATTCAACAATCGCTACAAATTCCCTAACAACGACGCCAATTTTGATGAGGTTGTTTTGGTACTCAACAAAATACGTTTTATGTGTGTTCGTTGAAAACCACTAGAAAATCCACTTAGATAGAAAATTAGTAAAGTGTAAGTATGATTCGTTCCACAGGGAATTAGAGTGGATATTGAATAAATTAACAATTCATAATGCGATAAAATAAATCATAAGC
>CM059868.1:36560956-36634558 GCA_030490815.1 Acer saccharum | reverse complement strand
CAAAAAGATGTATGGTGGAGACTGGGATCCTACTATTTTTTGTTTTTGATTTTACAGAAACAGAGGGGTTGAGTGGTTGTGAGGTGGACTTGGGATAATTTTTCTAGGTTTTTATGTATGTTTTCAAGTGTTCTTATGTTTTAGAATATAAAAGTTATGTTATAACAAGGTTAATTACTAACCGGGGACAGTGGTAATGCCAACCCCCTAGATAAGGGGTGACTGGGTCAGTAAATTAGCTCAGTGTTATATTTTGGAAGGTATCGTCAGAAATATGTGACATGGTGATTTAATAATCGTGTATAGATTACGTCCAACGTTGTTGGTTGCGTTTTACATATAGATTTTAAATCCGCTTGCCACCGTGTTATCTACGACAATTTTTTTAATTGTGTAATATGGATTAAATGTTAAAGAGATGCATGGGCAAAGGGGATGCCCAAGGAATCGATCAAATCTTTGTAAAAGTTAATTGTTGATTACTTACAGTGACATAATGAATATGACGCAACCGTTTCTATTTAGTGAGGTATTAATCAAAATCATATTAATACAAAGATTAATCAGACCATTGTGTATCTATGGACCATTTAACGTGTTAGCTTGTGGTGTGGACTTTATCGTGTAATTACTGCAACACATGTTATATCGTGTTACGTTGGAGTAATAGTTGTTATCATGTTAGAATGATGTGTTGACAATGTTTGAAAATGTACATCTTACACACCAGTGCAATGTCCAGTGATAATGTGATTGGGTAAGGACATATGTGCAAATGGTAAATAATGATTGTTGGTCGATCATGGTGTTGGCTCACTCTGTTGTTGTGTTCATGTAAACCTCATGTGCCATCCATGCCCTAATCGACGGCACGTGTGAAACATGGATGTTCCAAGGTTTTTTCGTTCTTTTAATATAAATTCAATAAACTGGCACATGTAGACACTACACTGGATATTGAAAAGTGAAAACATATACAGAAAGTATGAAAATAAATACATATATGAAGACTGAAGAAAAAATCAACTGTTGCGAAGGGTTATGCGAGAAATTAACGACTATTAATTACGTACCCATCATTCTGGGTTGGAAAATCTTTTTGACGTAATCAAAAGGCTTGAATGGCTTCGTATGTACTTCTATCCCCTTATGCTCATAGTAACCAAACTGGTGGAGAAGGGAGGGCATTAGGTAGCTAACACAGTCCATTTGTCTTACCCTCTCCGTTGATTGGCTTTTGGCATGCACTTAGTCATAAAAAGTAAACGCCCCATCTTCAAGGAATAGATGGCAAAGAACCCAGTGCTTACCCACAGTACAAGGGATTAGAATCTAAGGAGGTGAGAAAAAGAAGAGAAACGGGTTTAGCAATTGATATCATGAAATGTTAGTGATAAGGAAAAATAGTACAAGAAAGATAACCCACCGACTTCATTTTCCACCACTCGGGTCGAAATAGAATTGACCCACCGCCTCTCACAGCATCCACACACCGTTCGTCGTGGACGAAGGACATGACATCAATGTCTAGAAACTCAATCCAAGAATCCGCTTTTTTTCTACCCCTCTTTCGTACTGATGAGGTCTTCGGTTGCAAGGTTGTCTTGATCGTGTCCTATTTTGTAGCAAGGTTAAGCTGTTTAAAGGATTGGTGTTACTTTGTCGGAGACAGGGATGTGTTATACTCATTAAATGACTGTTGGATACGCAGTTACTCGGATATACTTACATAGAATGAACAGTTAACCATTGTGATGTCCTACGCATACTCGGCATCTCTGGAACAACACCGCCTCCACAAAACATCCATAAAGCTATCGACATGCTGATAGAATTTTGGTTTGTATTAAAAAGGATTGTTTAAGGTGTTCGGCCAAAACATAAAGGGATAAATAGCATAGACAATAAATAACATGTACAAAAACAGTTATAATTACCAGGTTGGAGAACAGCACTGACGGGCGCTTCATTTCGAGAAAATGTTGCTGAGTAAATCGCTCTTCTTGACCCACGTAAAAACTGTGGTAGTACACAAAACATATTAGATGCAAGTAAAAAAGATAGATAATAAGAGGATGAAGAGGTTACAAAAATAAAAGTTTAAATTTACGAAATATCATCGTGGGTGGCTTTCAGGAAAGCGGCATATTTAGTGTCCAATAAATCGTCATCATCACTGAAATCACGGAGCTGTTTGTTTTTTCCTCGCTTCCGCTTCTTCCTTGTCTCAGGATAGATCCAACATCTATTCAGAAATTTGGATCTCTTCCGCTTCCTCGCGGTTTCTAAATCCCTTTGTGGGTAGTTGTCTGGCCTTTTTTCCAAGAGAATTATACTTTCTTGCACTATCGGGACCTTCAAGTTGGGAACCAGAGATTTGTAAGGTTCAAGATCGATCGTATGTTTGCAGACTATAGGGGACCCTGTACGAGCTTGTGTCACAACTAATGCAAATAAAAGCATTGCTATATGATCAAAGAAACATTAATATATGATCACAGAAAATCGAAGAGTGACTAAACCATAACTTGTATGTACCCATTTGGATAACGCGGAATAGGTAATAAGAAAGCCAAAAATAATAAATGGGTAACGCGGAATAGGTATTAAGAAAGCCAAATAATATTGTACTATGTAAGGACTTGGATCAGAATATGTGTACCTCAACTAAAACTTCAAATTCATCGACTTTGAGAGCATGTTCATTCGGTTTTGGGGCCTCGGAGTCCTTATTATCAACTTCCTCAGGTTTGTCTTTTTTGTCGACAGGGTCGGAGGCAGTCACATGCACATTGTACTGATTCTGTTCAGATTCATTGACTTTGGGAGGATGTCCATCCAGTTTTACGGCCTCAGAGTCCTTATTATCATTTGCCACAGTTTTGTCTTTTTTGTTGGCAGAGTCGGAGGCATTCCCATGCACTTTGTATAGATTCTCATGCATCGCCTTCTCCAGATAAGCAGACATCAACTTCGGAAGAATGTCATTCAGTGCCTGAGGGAGGACCTTAGGGAGCACATCATTAAGTGCTTGAGAAACACGTTGGGTAGAACGTCATACAGCACCTTTGTTATCACCTCAGAAGTATTTTTTTCTGTAACGTCATTAGGCAACACATCCTTCACTGCTGCCTGTGGAAGCACCTTGGGAAGAACGTCAAACAATACCTTTGTCATCATCCCACACATACTTTTATATGTAACCTCCTTTGGGTCAAGGTCATCCATGCCGTTTGGATTGAATGTAGTCTCAAGAGATTCGTTGTTGGGAAACAATGTCCTCTGAACAGAAGATGGACACGATTTGTGATGGGAATCGATTTGTTCCTTTTTGTTTTTGGTTTCCTGGTTGTCCAAATCCGGAATACCACCAGGCAATTCACACCCTACTTGATCATCAGTAATAGACTCAGTTCGATATGGCTGGGCAGGGCATCCCCTATGAATAAAACTGTCACAGACAAAGTCCATGTCAATTGATTTGAAGTAGGTTTGCTGTATTTCAGCTAGAGTAGGTTTCAAGTCCACTGTTACCAACTGTACATATCAGAGGATTACTATTAATGTTAAAGTGAGATAAAAATCTAACATGACAATTAAAGGTTGCAAGTGACGGGTATATATATACACGCATACATTGCGTTTGTAGAAAAAAAATTCATCGAACCCAGTCGAAGTGTTCAAAAACTCCCAATTTATGAACCGTGGATAACTCTAACCTCAACGAATGCCAATTACGCCGGTCAGAAAAGGAAATCTTTCAAGGGCCCAAACCTATTAACATTTTCATTAAGTAGCGTTATAAACATGTGTTAGGAAATAGATCCAGTCAATTGGTATTTAAGCCATAGTGGTCGGTGTACATACCTGAAAATAGAGAATAAACCTGGGAAGGTTGTAAGTGATGGTAGGTTTCGGTTCGGGTTTGCTTTCAGTCTTTTTTATTTTTTTTTATTATTATTTTTTTTGCATTTCCTTTGTAAGGACCTGCGTTATGTGATTCTTGTTTACCTTCACCTTCAACACCTGATTCGATTGTTTTGAAGTATGACTCATTCTTGTCTGCTTCGTTTGATGGTTTAAGTTTGTGAAGGTTTTTGTGTATAGCATTTTTAATCCAGTGCAAAGTAAAACTATACACATATGAACCCCATGGAAAACCTTTGAAAGCTACGTCGTCATCCACTAATGCAAACATCCATAGCAGTATATGGTCACGTGCATCGATAGTGCATAAGATATAGCCTATGACTAACAGATTTGCCATCTTCAGGCCATCTTCACCTTGATCATTGGTCAGTCGTTTAAAAGTTTCGAACAAAGATTCGTACGTAGGTTGGTTTTGGAAATGTCTTGCGTACAGGCTGTTTTCTGTTAGAGTATACTTCGCCCTTATTAATTTTTCTGGCAATTTACCCATTTTTAGCCCAAAACATATGCAAAACTCAACTTGACTGAAACGATGTTATTGCCTACCCAGCCCAAACCACATTTCGTCATCTCGAGGTGGTGATGCATTATCAGACCTATTGGTATATTCGATCTGCCTTTTGAGAATAGAATGCAAAACCTTTCCATGTATAGTGACGGGCAAATGCAGACCAAAGTAGTGACCGAAAGGTCCTTGCTTAAACCCCTCTGAAACGTGTAATCTGCCTAATACTTCGTCAATGTTACCAAGAATGTTATAGTGCTGCTGACTTTTCGAGTTTATCCTTGCATTGATCCATCCCTCGTGATCCGGATATAAGAAGGTTTCTCGCATTTGAGTCCAAAGCCATCTGAAAATAATAGGGGGAATATATATGAAATAATGGCAGGTCGTGTAAAACCATAGGCAATTCATGAAAGCATGGAAAATCAGAATTATAAGAGGCTAACATGAAAAGGTAATGAAAAGTATAAATGAAAGCCGTGGAAGATGATTGTGATGGCATCATGGAAAATCATGTAAACATCATGGAATTGAAAGCATCATGGAATGTTAGCCTTCATCATGGCATCATGGAAAGAAAGTCATGGCAATGTTATGGAAAGTCATGTTAACATCATGGAAAGTACTGCAATGTCATGAAAAGTCATGTAAACATCATTGAATGTCATTGCAACGTCATGAAGAATCATGTAAAAATCATAAAATGTCATGGCAAGCATCATGAAAATCAAGATCATGGAAAGCTTCATGTAAAGTGATGGGGGATATGGCAACATCATGGAAAGCTTCGTGTAAAATCATGGGGATATGGTCACATCATGGAAAGCTTCATGTAAAGTCATGGGGATATGGTCACATCATGGAAAGATTCATGTAAAGTCATGGGCCACATTATGGAAAGTCGAAATCATCATGAGCACATCATGGAAAGTCGAAGCAACATGGAGGATGAAAGTCATATGGGATGGAAAGGCTACATGGAGGAGGAAAGTCATGGGGCACATCATGGCATGTAATCTTGGTCTTGGATCCATGGGGCAAATCATGGAAAACTTCATGTAAAGTCATGGGGCACATCATCGAATGCATCATGAGCACATTAGGGGAAATCAGGCCAGAATATTGGATGCTTCCTGCTTCCTAGAAAAGGGGGTTTTTTTTTTTTTGAACCATCGAAATCATGGAGACCGGTCTTGGGTCCTAAATGACTCCTGGGAAATCATGGAAAATTAGGAAAATCATGGTAAAAATCTAGACCAAAATCGGCAATTAATTCAAGATTAAATCCAGATTTCAAGTAATTTCAGATTTCCAAACAAACCCTAATATCAAATCAAATGTAATTAGGGATCGTGCCGATTAAGGGATAGAGGATATCAAATCAAAGGAAATTATTAGGGATCGTGCCCATTAAGAACACACCTAATTTGATCCTACCTCGTCTCCACACATGGTGGTCGTCGGGGTATTTGGTGGTCACCTGCGGTCGTCGTTCTTGTCTGAGTATCCACACACTGTGGCTTCCTCGTTTTCCCTTTTCAAGGCTTTCCCGTTTTCCCTCACTTGTAGCCTGCGGTCGTTGTTCTTCATTGTGGCTTTCTCACTTTTAAAGCTTTTGTTACTCAGACGGTGGCTTTCCGTTTTGTCTTTTAAAGCGAGATTTTATAACAAGGGTAATTTAGTCTTTTAGGAAAACAATTAGCTGTTAGGTCAGAACAATTGAATAGGGGTAAAATTGTAAGATCAGGTATTTAAATACAATAAAGTGGTCAGAATTGGTTTTTTAATAACTTGTGGCTATATGTGGTTTTGACATGTTAACAATGGCTATATTTGAAAACCCTCCTAATTTTTTTAAACTTTTACTTCCTATTTTCAACACCAAACAAAATCCCGATATGAATTTATTTTACAGTAAGATATCGGTTTTTGAGCAAACCGATATTGGATAAGTAAAATTTTAAATTTAATAAATTTATTTTAAAATCATTTACTTTTAAAAAATTCAAAAAAATAATTTTTAAAACATTGTTTATTTATTTTGCACCCTCTTGTTTCATACTAAGAGACACATTAATAATCCAATTACCCATATAAATTAGTAATCTGAGTCTTACATTTGTTCATTAAATTGTAAAATGCATGTTGAGAAATACCTCTCATGTAGTGAGAGTTGTATTCCAAATTATGTTTTTTACAACTGATGTCACGAATCTCCTATAAGCTATGTTTGGTTGGATGGAATGGAAAGAAAGCCATTCCATTCGTTTGGTTTGTTAAAATGCAATGGAATGGTGATTTCATTGGAATGGGGATTCCATTCAAATGGAAAGTCATTCCATTCCAAAATAAAATTTATATTCCAAAAATACCCTTATATGCCCCCAACTCTATTACAAAAATACCCTCAGCTCGTTTCCAAAAATAATATATTATTATTATATATTATATTAATGATATATAAATATATATTTTATATATATGTACTATATATAATATTATTATATATATTATATATATTATTATATATTATATAATGATATATAAACATATATAATATAATACATTTATATTATATTATTATATATATATATATATATATATTATATACTATATTATTATATATATTATATACATTATATTATTATATATATTATATATTATTACATATATTATATATTTATATTATATAAATATATTATTATATATATTATATAATATATATATATATTATTATTATATTATATAACATATATATTATTATTATATTATATTATATTATATATATATTATTATATGTATTATATAATATATATATGTATTATATATTATATTATATTATTATATATTAATATATTAAATAATATATATTATATATTTATATTATATAAATAAATTATTATATATATTGTATAATATAATATATATTATATATATTTATATTTATTTATATATATATATGTTATATTATATAATATATATATATATATTATTAAATAATATATAATTATATATATAATATACTTTTATATTTTATTATTATTATCCATAATATATCATGTTATTATACATTAATAATTAGGGGTATTTTGGTCAAAATACAGTTAACTCCATTCCATCCCGTTGTTAACCAAATAAAATAATACTGATTCAGAAACTAATTCTAAAGTTCCAACCAAACAAAAAACTTAGTTTTCCTTTCCTTTGCATTCTCATTATCATTTCCATTACCATTTCGACTACCATTTCACCATGTAACCAAACGTGATCATAGAGTATTAACCAATAACTCGACTATATATGTTTTAAAAAATATAATTTTATTAAAAGTTTTAATAAATATTTTTAAATATATGTCTGTCGTAGAAATTAGAATTTTGATTAGTTGAATAAATTTAAATTTATCTAACAAGATTTTTTTTTTAATTTCTAACAACTCATAGTTTATATATAAATATTGTTCAATTGTTAACACATCAAAGGTTGTAATCGAGTGGTAAAGACTTACAACCTTTGAACTTGAGGTCTCAAGTTCAACTCCCACTAATGATAATTAATTGTCATTATTATCAGAGGTGATCGGACGGCGATCGGCGGCGGTGGCTGGACGGCGAGGCCGGCAGTGCGAGGGCGGCGCCGATGGCCGGAACGGAGGCGGGCGGCAGAGATTGTATATAAATATATAAAAAAAATAAAATAAATGTTATTCTTGACAATTAAAAATTGTCAAGAATGACAGTAGCTTCCTTGTTGACAGTTTTTAACTGTCAAGAAAGGTATTATTTTCTTTTAGTAAGACCTCTTTCCTCTTACAAAGCTTAGACACACACACCCACAATTCATTCATAAGTGTCCCTACATCGTAGTGCCAAATTAGTATAACACATTCACATGTTTTAGTATGTTCATGCATTGATCTCATATTGGCATACATTGTAAAAATGCATGTATTAGGACTATGTCTAGGAAATTGCATACTTATGTGATCTTGTGTTTATTTGTTTGTGTGTAAGTGATTTGAACTTGAATATGTTTTTAAATGATTCCTTGTTGAGTTCTGTTCGTTTTGGATACTCACTCATTAGTTTTCGAGTTCAAACTAGGAAGTTACGAAACTTTACGTTCATTCACAATGCGTTGACTTCGTCTTCGTCTTCGTCTATTGAGTCGAGTTCATATCCACTTGTCAAAGTTTCATAGTCTTCCTTGTGTGGGAGTGAGTTACGGTTCATAATCCAGTAACAGATTCGAATTCCAAGTTCGGAGGCCAAAGGACGGTTGAAGAATGTGAGGGGAGAGTAGGGAGAAGAGTGAGATGAGAGAAGGCCAAAAGGGAGGCCTTCCCGTGGAGACGCATGGCTACCACGGGAAGGGAGGCTCTAGGCCTCCCCGTGGTGGCCACGTGCCTCTACAGGGATGGCAAAGAGCCACCTCCCAATTGGGCCCCACTGTTTTTTAATTTCCCTCCCATCTCTTTTAAATATTCCCTCTCTCTCACTTTGTCATTGTTAAGAAGAAAAACTGTGCATAAATTTTCTCTCCAACTTTCTCATCTTCCAAACACCATATCTTTCTCATTCAAGTTGGAGAATCTTCGTAATCAAGTTCCCTACCTTTTCCAAAAGAGTTTTCAGCTATTTGATTGAGTTTTATGGTGGTTCTACTGTCAAAACCGAACCAGCTCGGGATTTCAAGGTATTGAACCAAACTTTGTGATTTCATCTTTATGATCTTCAATTACCTTGGGTTTTTCTTCTATATGTATGTGTATGTTTGATGAAAGCTATTAAGATGGACTGCTTCATATCAAAGCTAATCAAGTCTAATTAGAGACAAATGTGAACTAGTTTTCTATGATTCTAGTATTTCACATGTTTGAGAGCTGTATTGTGCTTAGCTTGATACCTAGGGTTATTTGTGACTTGATTGATTTATTTTATGATTAATAACCTTGTCTTGTGCTTAGATCCTTTAATTGTACATGTAAGGTTGGCAATTAGTGTTGGCATTAATTCCATATCAAAACGTGTTTATCTTGTAATGTTTAGTGGTTAGTAATTGAAGAATTTTGAAGACGAAGGTCATCTCAACCACAACTCATTCAAGAAGCCGGCTTTTAAGAGATTCGGGCATTATTGGTCGACAAAAGGTATTCAAAGACCTCTTATCTCTTACAAGGCTAGGCACACACTCACACATATCATTCTTGTGTGTTCCTTCATGATTTAATTTCATTTACATATCACTTTCACACACTTGGCAAAATATGCTCATGCATTCACATTTAGTTAATAAACTTTGTGTTTTGCATTTTCTAGGACTATGTCCGGAAACTAGCATATGTGTGTGTCTTTGTGTTTGTATGTTTTGGTATTTTATGTTTAGGACTTGAACATGTTCTTATTTAATGCCTTATTGAGTTCCGGTCGTTTCGGTTACTCAATCATAAGGTTTCGAGTCCAAACAAGTTGACTATGCTACTTTTCGTTCTATTTCATTGAGTTGACTTCATCGATGATTTCCGAGATGATTTCTCAACCATTTTTCAAAGTTGTATAGTCGTCGTCATGCGTGAGAGAGTTACAGTTTGTAATCTGGAAACAGATTCAAAATCGGAGTTCGGACGCCCAAGATATGGGCCGACGAACCGAGGGAGCGCGCGAGAGGACAGCCCAGGCCGTGGGCCACATGGGCTGGCCGTTGATGAGGCCGTGGGCCCCACGGCCTGGAGCACTCTCTGCTCCCATGTGGGCCACGCGCCCCCCACGGCCAGGGGGTGACGTGGCACCACTTGGTTGGCCGAAAAAACCCTCTCTCTCTCCTCCTATTTCTTCCCTCTCTCTCTCCATTTTGAAAACTAAGAAGAAAATTTCAGAAATCCCGTAAGCTCTCTCTCCAGCATTTTCAGATTTTCAAAACACCATATCTTCCTCATCCGGAGTCGGATTTGAGTGATTCAAGTTGGAGAGTGTTCGTATTTGAGTCCTCTAACATCTCCAAGTGGTTTGGTGGCTGTTTGATTGTGATTTCCAGTGGTTGAACACTGATCTCCGAACCAGCTGCAAAATCCGAGGTATGAGTCTCAACTTTGGGATTTCTTGTTTTTTGACCTTTCATTTGCTTGGGGTTTCTTCTTCTATATCTATGTTTATGTTTGGTAAAAGCTATTAGGAAAGATAGCTTGATTATCATTCTAATTGAAACTCAATTTGTGGACTAATGTTGACTAGATTCTATGATTCTAGATTTTACATTTGTTTGTGAGTTGTATTGTGATTAGAATGGCATCTTAGGTTGTTTGGAACTTAATTGAATTAATTTTGTGATAAATGATCTTGAGATTTGATTTGATCCTTTGATTGATAAAATCTAGGATTTGTGTATTTGTTTGTGATTTAGAGAATATAGGTTTTGATTGATGTAAATATCAAAACCTTGCTCTATATTTTTGTCTAGTATATTGATTGATTTTAATCTCATATATCTAGCATTTAATTGTATATTGATAGTGTTGTATGTATAAACTCGCCCAACTGACACGTCATCAAAGGAGCTAACAAAAGGTTGCCACGTCATTCATTGACCGGGTCAAGGGAAGAAGTTTGACCAGTCAGGATGATAAAATAGCTTAGACCAGAGGGAAGTCAAAGGCATGGTCGCCAAAACCAAAAACCTACTCGCCGAATATAGAAGTGCACTCGCCAGATACGTAATACCCAGAAAATAAAGGTACTCGCTGGACCAGCACACTGGGCTCGAACCGACTCGGCAGAAACACAGAAGCAACAAGGAATCATAAAAAGGAAAGAAGACCCAATCCATGACAGAAAAGGATCCTAATACAAATCAACAAGGGGAAACCCTAAATAAACATGTATAAATAGAATCACCTATCCCACGAGGAAGGGGTTCAGAAAGATAGAGAGAGAAAAGAGAGCAATTGTGAGAGATTAGAGTGTGTAACAAAGCAACGAAAACCTAGTATTATTCTTCTGCCCTAAGGGGCGCCGTGGTTTTTTCCCATTCAAGGGTTTTCCACGTAAAACTTGTCTTTTGCATGTGTTCTTAATTTTCTTGCTTTATATTGAATTGATTTAATTGTTGAGTGCGTGGCAATCCAAATTTCACCGTCAACAATTGGCGCTAGAAGGAGGGGGTATTTTGAACGGAAAACTTCGAGGGACCCTTGCGAAATCAGACAGCATGAACAACGACAGCGACAGAGATGGTAACTCCAGTGGAGATTTAGTTGTTGAACCAGCTGCGCCAATGGGAGACAGGGCAGTGACAGTTGGGGAGCAGTCAGCAGCAACGCCAGGAACTAGGACGGCTGATCCCGGGATTTTGCAGCACTTCCAAGCCGCATTGGTAAACCTAATCAGCGAAGCCAGCAAAATAGGACTTTCGCTTCCCATAGGGTTAGGAGTCTCATCTCCTTACGAGTTAACCACCCCTGGAACCCATCCACCCGGAAGGCTGCGGTCAGAAGTTCATATCACAGTTCCCGACACTCAAGCAAGACAATCCACCGAGGAGACCCCCCAAGACCACATTGAGGATTTCGAGGGGAGAAAACAAAGGAAGGGAAAGGGTGTGATGAATGAAGAGTCCAGGGAGGAACGAGACCAGGTGCGAACACATGGGGTCAATTCCAGCGACACATACCAGCGAAACCGGCGGAGACACCGATCCATCTCATCTGAGGACAAGAGTCCTCGTCCGCGAAGGGAGTTGCGATCTAAAAGAACGAAGCGGAGAAGATCCGAGAGCACTGAAGATCGAAGAAGCCCAGATGAGAGAGGCAATCATGGTAGAATGACAATCAAGAGTAGGCTCGATCCAGCAGGAGAACCAACTGGTCAGCGAGATGTCACCTTACAGGAGCTATCAAGAAAGGTTTCAGCAATGGCACGAAGGTATGGTCGTAATGTATCCTCGGATGATGAGTCGGATAGCCCATTCGTTGAAACTATTGCTCGCACCCAATTTCCAGACAGGTTTAGAATGCCAACTATTGAGCAGTACAAAGAGAACAGGGATCCAAAAGAACATGTTCGCCGATTCCGCAATATCATGGCCCAGTATTCATCCAATGACGGGTTGTTGTGTCTCACCTTCCCGCAAACATTCGGCGACCTCGCATCTAGATGGTTCGGAAGGCTTCCACCCGGAACCATAAGCAGCTTCTCAAACCTCAGCAAGGCATTCATAAGGCAGTTCATGGGAAGTGTCCAAAGAAGAAAGTCACTCGCCCATCTGTCGAACTTGAAACAGGAACATAACGAATCAATCAAGAAGTATCTGGCCAGGTTTGGGAAGGAAGTAGCTCAAATTGAGGATGCCAGTGATGTAGCTGTAATCGCCGCTTTCACCAATGGGCTACAGAGTGGACGATTATCCTTTGACCTGCGAAGGGATAGACCTAAAACTTACGAAGAGATGATGGAAATAGCTGGCGATTATGCACTGGCAGAGGAGGAAGAAGTAGCACAAGGGGGTAGCTACGTGCATGGGCACAAGCCTAACTTGAAAACAGACCATAAGGACGACAAAAAGATGCAATCACGTGATCGCCAGAAGGATGAGAAGGGCCAAAAGGGATACTCAAGAGAGAGTAGGGGAAACACTCGGGCCAATAAGTTTCGAGGAAGGTACAACCATTACACCCCTTTAAATGGCGACCAGGAGGAGATATTGTCTGTGGTAGAAGACAAGGGACTCGCCAAATACCCCCGACAGCAATCAGCGAATGCAAGGAGAGATACAACTAAGTACTGTCGATTCCATAAAGATCATGGACATGAAACTTCAAAGTGTTTCCAGCTGCGCGATCACATCGAAAGCCTGATCAGAGATGGCCACCTGAAGGACTTTGCCTTGAAAGGGGACAAGCACGGGGGTCGCCAAGATAGCCGCAAGGAAACGGGCAAGAGAGGAAGAGTCCAAGGAGGAACAGTCCTAACGCAGCCATAAACACTATTTTCGGCGGACCTCACACTGGGAGGAGCAATCGAGAAAGGATGTCGGAAGTTCGAGAAGTGATGTATGAAGGCAGGAGCATGGAAGTCAATTCTGTGTAGAGAAACCCCAAGAAGGGGAGAGAAGGACATGATCCCATAACGTTTACAGCAGAAGACTCAGACGGGATTGATGCAAAGCCTAATGATGCAATTGTCGTGGGAGTTCGAATAGCCCATAGGGATGTCCTTCGAGTGATGATTGACAATGGGAGTTCGGCTGATATTTTAAGTGCCAGAGTGTATGATGAGTTGCAGCTGGACAGGAAAGATCTTGAACCATTCCATGTACCATTAAAAGGATTTGGTGGCGCAGAGGTTAGGTCGTTAGGAACAGTGAAACTACCGGTAAGATTTGGAACAGCACCATGCCGGCGAACAATCCTGTTGGACTTTGTTGTGGTTGACATCCATAATTGGCCGTATAATGCTCTACTTGGCCGACCGTTTCTTAACAAAGCTCGAGCTGTAACCTCAACCCATGCACTGAAAATAAAGTTCCCTACAGAATTCGGCGTCGGAGAATTGAAGGGGTCGCAGGAGATGGCTCGCCGCGCCAACCTGTCAATCTTCAAAGATAAAACAGGGATGGAAACTTTGAACATATTCGAAGTAGACACAGAGACGCAGGAGGATAATCCGGAAAACTTCGAACTAGATCCAAGAGACAAAACAAGCAGAGAAAAAGAAGAACCGACTGAGTCGATTGTTCTAGATGAAACGGAACCAGATAAAACAGTAAAGATCGGAGCAAGGCTGACTGAACAGGTTAAAAAAGATGTGACGAACTTGTTGAAAAAATATAAGGGGATTTTCGCTTGGTGCCACGAAGACATGCCGGGGATTGATAGAAGCACAATTTCTCACAATCTGGCTGTGAATGAGAAATGCAAACCGGTAGTACAGAAAAGGAGAAGCTTCAACCCAGAAAGGAGTGCAGCGATAAAAGAGGAAGTGTCAAAGTTGCTCGCCGCAGGGTCAATTAGAGAAGTTAAGTACCCGGAATGGGTGGCGAATGTAGTCTTAGTAAAAAAGAAAAACAATCAATGGAGGATGTGCGTCGACTTCACCGACCTGAACAAAGCTTGCCCCAAGGACAGCTTCCCATTACCAAGGATTGACCAGTTAGTAGATGCAACAGCGGGACATGAGACGTTGAGTTTCATGGATGCATATTCAGGGTACAACCAGATAAAGATGCACAGGCCTGACGAAGAGAAAACGGCATTCACCACAGATCAGGGGCTGTATTGTTACACGGTCATGCCATTCGGCCTGAAGAACGCTGGGGCAACTTATCAGCGTTTGGTCAACAAGATGTTCGCCAGGCAGATAGGGAGAAATATGGAGGTTTATGTTGATGATATGCTGACAAAGAGTATTACCGCAGATAGACATGCAGATGACCTGAGGGAAACGTTCGACGTACTGGTCAAGTATGGAATGAAGTTGAATCCGGCAAAATGTGTATTCGGCGTACCATCTGGGAGGTTTCTCGGATATCAGGTAAACCAAAGAGGAATAGAGGTGAACCCTGAAAAAATCCAAGCACTAGCAAGAATGGTCTCGCCAAAGACTCTGAAAGATGTCCAAAAACTCACAGGGTGCCTAGCATCGCTGAGCAGATTCATAGCCAAATCAACAGACCGATGCCTACCATTTTTCAAAGCTTTAAAGAAGGGAAAGGGGATCGAATGGAATAAGGATTGCGAAAAAGCCTTCCAGGCCTTGAAAGACTACCTTGGACGGGCACCACTGCTATCAAAGCCAGAAATAGCCGAGACGTTGTACATGTACTTATCCGTTTCTGAAGCAGCCACAAGTTCCGTGCTAGTACGACAGGAAGATGGAATCCAAAAGCCAGTATACTACACCAGCAAGGCACTGTCACCAGCCGAAACAAGGTACTCGCCGGCAGAAAAAATGGCACTCGCCCTAATAACAGCAGCAAGGAAGCTAAGACCATATTTCCAGGCTCATAGAATCAGGGTATACACTAACTGCCCACTGAAGTTAATCCTGCAGAAACCAGAGGTATCCGGTCGGTTAACAAAGTGGGCGATCGAATTAAGTGAATTCGATATAGAATACCTCCCAAGGACAGCAATTAAAGCCCAGGCAGTGGCAGACTTCGTAGCAGAGTTCACTGAACCAAGCATAGAGGTGGCGAGAATGATGGTGGAGCAAAATAAGAAAAAATTCAAATGGAAACTTCGCGTTGATGGCTCATCAAACACGCATGGCAGCGGGGCAGGTATAGTGCTGACAACACCGGAAGGAGACTCAGTCGAATGTGCCTTGCGTTTTGACTTCAAAGCCACCAACAATCAAGCTGAGTATGAGGCACTCATAGCAGGTTTAAAGATTAGCACAATCTTATGTGCAGACGAGGTGGAAATTTTCAGCGACTCTCAAGTTGTTGTCAATCAGGTACTAGATGAATACCAGGCGAGAGAAGAAAGCATGATCACTTACCTGGAATTAGCAAGGGAGCTGTTAGAAAGATTCAAAGAGTATAGAATTGTTCACGTCCCCAGAGAAGAAAATGAAAAGGCCGATGCCTTAGCCAAACTGGCATCTGCCACGATCAACATCTGGCCCAACAATATCTCTATGATCCGCCTATTGCAGCCGAGTATAGTTAAAACAAAGGAAGTCGGGGCAGTCTTTGGCGAGAGGGACAGCTGGATCACACCAATTAAAGAATATCTCGTCAACGATATACTTCCAAGTGACCCACTGGAAGCAAAGCGGCTAAAATACAGAGCAACAAGATACTCGGTACTCAATGGAGAACTATACAAGAGGGGATACTCGAGGGCACTGCAGAGATGTGTCGGGCCTGAAGAAGCAGAAGGTATCCTAAGAAGCATACACAGTGGAAATTGTGGGAACCACGCTGGGGGTGCCAGCCTAGCCCACAAAACATTGAGACAGGGTTTTTACTGGCCAACTCTGTTCGCCGACTCCAAAAGGGTGGCAGCGAGATGTGAAGCATGTCAGAAAATCGCCAATAACATCCGGCAACCACCTGAGCTCCTGCAAAGTATTACCTCGCCTTGGCCATTTGCCATGTGGGGAATAGACTTGATCGGCCCAATGCCAACAGCAACTGGAGGAGCAAAGCATGCCATAGTAGCCGTGGATTATTTTACAAAATGGGTAGAAGCCGAGCCATTGGTGCATATAACAGAAGCAAACACCATTAGCTTTGTGAAGAAAAATATCTTGTACAGATTCAGGATACCAAACACCATCATCACGGACAATGGGACCCAATTTGATGGCAGGAAATTCAGGGAACTGTGTGATAAGTATGGCATTAACAACTACTACGCTTCTCCAGCACATCCACAGACGAATGGCCAAACTGAAGCAGTGAACAAAATCATCAAGCACAACCTGAAAGCTAAATTAGCAACCAAAAAGGGGAGCTGGGCGGATAAGTTACCACAAGTGCTCTGGGCATATCGAACAACGGAAAGGGGTTCAACAGGCGAAACCCCGTATTCCATGGCTTACGGAGCAGAAGCTGTTATTCCCGTGGAAACATCATTCTCTTCACCAAGGGTACAACTCTTCCAGCCAGAAATCAACGTTGATATGCTAAAGTGCGGCCTAGATGAGTTAGAAGAAAGAAGAGAGCGCGCACAAATAAGGAATGCAGCGTACCAACAGAGGGTAGCCAGATATTACAACTCGCATGTGCGTGAAAGGAGGTTCACACTTGGTGACTTAGTACTGAAGAGGGTGAATCCGGGAACAAGAGACAAGGCTGCAGGATCACTCGCAGACAAATGGGAAGGGCCTTATAAGATTACGGGGATAGCTGGCCATGGAGCATATCGCATTACTCGAGAGGGATTTGGCGAGCTACCCCGTCCATGCAATGCGCAGTACTTGAAGATATATTATCCTTAAGGGACAAGTTAGATTCTTTTAATTCCTTCTATTTTTCTATTTAGCTTAGAGCAGTTGTTCGTTTTAGCATTTTTTCTTTATGACTGTGTTAATAAAGTTGCAGGAAGTATTCAATAAAGAGTAATTTATTACTAAAGAGATTCTCGATTCTGACTCGCCAAACGCAAAAGGCATTCGCCATCACACATAGCTATCATAACATGAAAACGAGCTTTATGCTCACTGCAGCGATAACTGGCGAGAAATAAAAACTCAGGGCATGGTCGAATAAAACCTGCCAAAACACTGAGTACGCCAAAATACAGCAACGGCAGCTGAATAAAAGATGAAAACATGTTAAAGAAAAACTTGTGTATGGTCGGATACATCCTGACAAAACACTAAGTACGCCAAAATACAGCAATGGCAGCTGAATATAGCTATAAAACACAATAAAAACTTGGTATATAGTCGGATACGTCCTGGCGAATACTAAGTAAGCCGAAAATCCAGCAATGGCAGCTGAATAAAAAACAACAGTAAGCTAAAACAACACTTGGTGGAAAACCAAGCCAAAGCCAAAACTCAGCAAAGGCAGCTGAACGAAGAAAAACATATATATTCATAAAAATTTGTATTATTTACAAATAAATAGACAAAAATAAATTTATAGTCTTCCAAAACACAACAGAAGAATCAACCGGCTGCAGGAGGGCCCTCGCTATCTTCCTCGTCTTCGATCTCCTCATCTGAAGGCCAAATGACTGCCTCATCCTCCATTGGCATGAAGGGCTCATAATCTCTCCCAGCAACGGGACCCAAATCGGGCTCAGCACCAGAGCCAGAAAAGCTGCCCTTCTGACCCGAGTAGTAAGTATTGAAAGTACGCTTGCTGGGAATCTCAAGATGCATAGGATGAGGCTCAGTCCGGTTATAACGGCAGTGGGCTTTCCATCGTCTCATCTGGTCTTTAATCGAGTCCACGCCGTGGGCCATATGCTGCTGGAGGGACTTGTCAAAACGCTTCAGAGCTTTCTCATTGGAATGATCCTTCATGGCAAAGAATTTCTTCGCCTGCCTCATGCCTTTCTCAAATTCGCGCAACAAAAGCGCATCATAAGCAGGGGATCTCTTGAAGCGATCAACTGACTCAACCTCCAGCACTGCTTTCAAGTTTTCAAAAATGAGATCGCGGGAAGATAGCTGGTTACGTAAATCCACCGCTTCCAGTTCAGCCTTCTCCTTAGCCTCCTCAGCTACCCGCTCAGCCTCCAAACGTGCTGCGAAGGATTCTTGACTCGAAGATAGGAGCTCCTTCAACGAGCGAATTTCCTCCTCAGCAGCAGAAAGTTTTTCTTCAGCGGCTAGCCGAGCAGACAGATGACCGTCCGAGGACTCTCTCAACTGAGCGAATTGTTGAGCGTGGGATTCTTCAGCAGAAAGCTTCTCGGCGGCCAAAACAGAAGCGTGCTCGCGCAAGCGCTTAATTTCACGAGAAGCTTTGATCCCGAACTTATAACTATCGCCCATCTCAGACATCATCTGAGGAAGAAGACATCCAAAGTTAGAAAAAAGAATAAAAAATAAAAATACATAGAGATTTGCGGCGAAGAACTTACCAAGGAGTGGCAGTTGAAGAAAAACTCCATCTTCTTGTTGCTAGACTTATTTTTAACATGCCCCCAGCCTTCGCCGATATATACATCATTATTAGCCAAGTGGGAGCATATTTCAGTGGCCGAAAAATCGAAAAGGGACACGCTCCCTTCTTCAGCTTCAACCGGTCCGGTAGGAGGAACTTCACGGGCCGAGCCCGAACCGGAAGCAGAGGTCCCCGTCTGATGTGATGGGCCTGGCCGATCAGTCGACTCAGATGGGCCAGATGGCCTAGGTTGATCTGAGACACTTGGCTCGCCCACAACCACTGCAGGAGAAGCTGGCCGAGGAGAAGCTGGTTGAGAAGGAGCAGCAGGGAGAGTCTGTTCATTAACCCCCTCAGAGGGAGGCGCCGCCACATTCTCCGCTTCAGCAGACCTCTCCGGTTGGGCGGGAGGAGCCTCGGCGACAGCCGGCTCCTGAACATCCTCCTCATCAGAAGAGACAACGAACTGCACTACCCGCGAAGCCCGTTTAGGAGGTCGAGCTGAGTGATCAGGTGAATTTTCAGCAGGACGTTTATTCCTAGCTCTGGGAGCCAAGTCACTCGCGGGATCGAGGGGAGTCTCAGGAACATCCGCGTAAAAAATGGGGATGTCGCTAGCCACGCCTGAAACCCCCACCTTCTCTTTTCCTTTACGATTTGGGACTGTGGCAGCAGGAACAGTCGCTGACTCAATATCTTGTTGACAACCAATATAGGAGAGGTGGCATTGATAGAACTTTGTTTATCAAACATCATGATCATGATATTTTTGTTGCACAAATATATGTTGATGACATTGTTTTTGGGTCTACTAATAAAACCAAGGTTGATGAATTTGTTAGTGTTATGTCAAGTGAATTTGAAATGAGTATGGTGGGTGAGTTGAATTATTTTCTAGGTATGCAAGTGAAGCAAACTAGCATGGGCATAATGTTGAATCAATCTAAATATGCTAAAAATCTAGTTAAGAGATTTGGCCTAGAAAATGGAAAAGATTTTGAAACTCCCATGAGCACCACTTTAAAACTTGACAAAGATGAAAAAGGGAAAAGTGTTGACCAAAGCCTTTATAGAAGCATGATAGGTAGTCTACTTTACCTAACGGCTAGTAGACCCGATATTTGCTTTAGTGTTGGCTTGTGTGCTAGATTCCAAGCAAATCCCAAGGAATCTCACTTAAAAGCCGTCAAGAGGATCATTAGGTACATCAAAGGAACTCATAGTCTTGGTCTATTCTATTCATTTGATACCAATGATATCCTTGTAGGCTATTGTGATGCGGATTGGGCGGGAAACATAGATGACCGAAAAAGCACATCGGGCGGTTGCTTTTTATGTTGGTAATAACTTGGTTTCTTGGTCAAGTAAGAAACAAAATTCGGTTTCCCTTTCCTCTTCCGAAGCCGAATACATTGCGGCCGGAAGTGCTTGCACACAATTACTTTGGATGAAACAAATCCTTAAGGATTATGAGATAGAACAAGGAAAAATGACACTTTATTGTGATAATTTAAGTGCCATTAACATCTCTAAAAATCCGGTTCAACACTCCCGCACTAAACACATAGACATTAGGCATCATTTCATTAGAGATCTAGTTGAACATTCTATTGTTACTCTAGAGCATTTGCCTACTAAAAATCAACTTGCGGACTTGTTCACTAAGCCCTTGGACAAAGAGAGGTTTAAAACTCTTAGAATGTCCATTGGCATGATTTGTGTTGATTGATGTCTTTGTGTGATTGTGAGTGGCTTGATGAGCAAAACTTTAATTGTATATCATTGTCTTTGAGAGCTACTCACTTGAGAAGTAATGATCTTTAACAAGTATCTTTTATTGTTTTTAGATCATGCACTTAAGCTTGAAAATCTTATTTTTGAAAAGTGCACTAATGCTTCTCTTATATGTTTTAGTTTTTGAGTTTATGTGGTTGAATATGTGTAGATAATGGATGCATCTAGAAGTTTATTGTTAAGTACATGATAGATGACCTATGGTATGTATCCATTTTGCTTCGGCACTACATAGTAATCAACGAGCACCCTCATGGAAAGGGCTACACACCTTGGTTGTGAAGCCACCCAATGTAGGAAAGGGCTACGCCATTGTGATGAGTGAAAGCCGCCATGAGGAGTATATGTTTTTGTTATTAAAATCAAAGAAGTGTTGAAATGAATCATTTAAAAAAAAAAAAAAAAAATTTCTTTGATTCTAAGCCTAAAAGTAATGAAAAATTAAAAGGCTTATTGGTGTATAGTTGAGAATTGTGAAATAGCTGGGTTGACAAATAGAAACGGGAAAACGAGCCACATGCACACACACGCTCATATGTTGATATCTATTCATTTTAAAAGCAAAAACCGGATGAATATCGGTTTGACCTATTTTTGGAAAGGCTTTAGACCTATCATACCAAGCTCTTGGAGCTTGTTTAAGGCCATAGAGAGCCTTTTTCAATTTAAACACATGATTAGGAGAGTGTGGGTCTACAAAACCCTTAGGTTGTTCAACATACACTTCTTCTTGAAGGTATCCATTGAGAAAAGCACTTTTGACATCCATTTGAAATAATTTGAACTTTTTAATGCATGCAATGGACAACAAAAGTCTAATGGACTCGAGACGAGCAACCGGGGCAAACGTCTCATCAAAGTCAACACCCTCCACTTGAGTGTAACCTTGAGCCACTAGTCTAGCTTTATTCCTCACAATCTTGCCACTTTCATCGGTCTTGTTCCTAAACACCCATTTAGTGCCAATTACATTTATATCTTTGGGTCTAGGAACTAAAGACCACACTTCATTCCTCTCAAATTGATTAAGTTCATCTTGCATAGCCCCAACCCAATATTCATCAACAATTGCTTCATTAATGTTTTTGGGTTCAATTTGAGAAGTGTAGCAAGCATAGGATATTTGGTTAGCAATTTGATTTCTTGTTCTAACCCCTTCATTTAGATCACCTATGATGTCTCCTTGATAGTGTAAGTTTCTAAGTCTTGGGTGAGAATGTTCAACAACTTGGTCATTTTGTTGATTATCATTTAAAGCATTTTCCAACCCTTGACTTACAACTTCAACATGACTATCAATTTCATCATCTTGACTAGAAACACTACTAGCCACATCAATAGGTGTATTAGTGTCATTTAACATGTTTTCTTTAGATTCATTGACACCATTATCATCACACAAATTAAGCATGCTAAGATCATCTATCTTCACATTGATAGACTCCATGATAGTCTTAGTAGTCAAGTTAAAGACTCTATATGCACGACTATTAATAGCATACCCAAGAAAGAGACCAACATCACTTTTTGCATCAAACTTTCCTAAGTGATCTCTATCATTCAAAATATAACATTTACTCCCAAAAGTGTGGAAGTAACTCACATTAGGCTTCTTGCCTTTCCAAAGTTCATAGGACGTTTGTTTTGTGCCGGGCCTTTTGAAAACACGATTTGACACATAACAAGCGGTATTGACCGCCTCGGCCCATAGGTTTCTAGGGACTTTCTTGCTATTGAGCATGACCCTAGCCATCTCTTGCAAGACACGATTTTTCCTCTCAACAACACCATTTTGTTGAGGAGTTCTAGGTGCGGAGAACTCATGAGAAATCCCTAAACCATCACAAAACTCACTAAATTTTGCATTTTCAAATTCCGTCCCATGATCACTCCTAATGCGACATATTTTCTTGATATCAAGACCTTTTTCATTTTGAACTTGATTACAAAACTTTTTAAAGTAATCAAAAGCCTCGGTCTTGTTTCTAAGAAAATAAACCCAAGTAAACCTAGAGTAGTCATCAACGCATACAAAAATATACTTTTTGCCATTAATGCTCTCGGTTTGAATTGGCCCCATTAGGTCCATATGCACAAGTTCTAAAGGTCTCTTGGTAGCTATGTAAGAATTTTTCTTATGAGGCACTTTGGTTTGCTTACCTAATTGGCAAGGTTCACAAACCACCTCAAGCTTTTTACCAAGATTAGGAAGACCTCTAACAATGCCATGTTTTTCAAGCTTTTTCAAATCTTTAAAATTCATGTGACCCAAACGTTGATGCCACAAATCAAGCTTATTGCACTCATGTGCCATGTTGCATGTGAGAGGATCTATCTCAAGACAATAGCAATTGTCTATAGACCTTTTGACTCTTAGGACGACATCGCCCTTTTTATCAATTATAGTGCATACATCTTTGTTAAAACTAACTTCTTGAAAAATTTCACACAAGTGAGTAATGCTTATCAAGTTAGCTTGTAACCCATCAACATACAAAGTATTGCGAAGTTTAGGCAATCCGGGGATACAAATTGTTCCCTTGCCAAGAACTTGCTTTTTGGTACCATCACCAAAAGTAACCCAACCTCCATCCTTTAAAACAAGATTCTTAAAGAACTCTTTGTTCCCGGTCATGTTCCTAGAGCAACTGCTATCTAGGTACCAAGAATAGGAGGAGTTGGCACGTAAAGCATATTGTGCAACATTACATTTAGATGTGTCTTTTCTAATCCACACATTTTTCACAACATGCTTCTCACTCTTACTTCTAACATGCTTTGACTCAATACTAGACTTTTCAACATGCACCTTGACCTCATTGGTCACATCTTCAAAAATATCAAACAAAGCATTATCAATTTTCTTATGCATAGTAGAGTGAGGCACAACACAAGATTTAGCAAGCAAGTCATCAACAACTCTTTCAACAACATGCTTTTCCAAGGTCTTCCTAGGTCTATTACTATATCCATACATGGATGATTGCCTAGGTCCATTCAAAGACATATCATGAAAAGCATTATCAAGTTTGCATTTCCGAATGTACTCAAAGCATCTAGGTCGAATATGTCCTATCATATTACAATGATGACAAATAGGAGTAAATTTGAGAAGTTTACCATTTGCATTTGCTTCCATAGCATTTGGTCTTCTCACAATTTTACCTCTTTGAAGAGCAACCCTTGATGCTTCACCTCTTGCATTTGAGGTTGTTGCTTCTTGATGCTTAAGTTGTTGAGTTCTCCCATTGAACATCCTTGTTGATGAAGAGGCACCTCCGGTAGCTTTCATAGCTTTACCTTGAGAGAGTGTACCTACAATTGATTCAATGCTTGCTTTGACAAAAGTAGATTTGTTAGATGAAGGAGTCTCCTTCTCATTGATATAACCCAAACCTCTTTTGTCACATGGATGCTTTCCACTTTTAATGAGGGTTTCAACTTTATTAGAACTAGATGACATCTTGCTAATCATCCTATTAGCCTCATCAAGTTTCTCACGAAGCATCCTAAGTTCAATGGCATATTTTTCCGCTTTGTTATCACTAAACAAAACATCTTTATGTGATTTATCAAGCCATTGTTCATACTTTTTCTCTTGATTTAAATGCTCATTAAGTTTGGATTTAAGCACATTTTCAAGTTTCTTAGCATTAACAAGAGAACAATCTCTTTGCTCAATTTCTTGCTTCAAGATACCAAGTCTATCATTGCTATCTTTAAGATTCAATTCTAGACTTAGAATCTTGTCTTTAAGTTCATCGAATTCTTTTGAGCCAAGAGCATGATCTTCTAGCTTCTTGTTGAGGGACATATTGACTTTAGATAAACGTTCATTTTCAAAAGTAAGATCATTGATCTTTTTCTCATCTAAGTCAATATGTTCAACAAAAGAAGCCACATATGAATATACTTCCTTAATCATGATTTTATCACAAAAAAAAACAAACACAAAAATACTACAAAGAAAGGATCAATCTAAGTGCGTCTAGACACCCGCTCTGATACCAAATGAAATTTCCCTCAATGTAGTAGTGAAATATACCTAGAGGGGGGGTGAATAGGTATAGGGTCCAAATTCTTCCAATCAAAAATTAATGCGGAAAATTACAAGACAAATGCACACTTGAATAGATTTAGCAAATGAATTGGATTAACTAAGACAAGAGTTAATCAAATTACAAGAAGTGCAATCAATGTAATATATGGAAGATAAAGGAAAGTAAAGCAAAATTGAACACAATGATTTTAACGTGGTAAAACCTCAATGAGGAAACATCCACGGGTTGATACCACAACCACCGGCGAAGCAATTCACTATGATGAAAAGGACTTACACACTCAAGCTACCAACTCATGATATCCGCTCAAGCTATCAACTCCTAGTCTACCCTCGGGCCTAGTGAACCACCTAGCCTACTCCCTATCCGAGATGTATCCTACACCTCTAGGAAGCAACTTCCTATCCAAGACGCTCACGTCTCTAGGAAGATTTCTTGCTTGCCTATCCGGATCCTCCCGACCCTAGACAAGACTTCCTTGCTTGATTATCCGAGTCCTCCCGACTCTAATCAAGGCTCCCTTGCTCTATCCACAAAGCTTCACTCACTTTGCTAGAGACTTCAACCTAATGCAAGGCTATGATCTAAAGTGATGCAAATGATGCAAGCACAAACAAATTAAGCTAGATGATCAATCAAGCAAAATGTACATGTTCAATGATAGTCTAGAATATGATTTCAACACTCAATCACAAAAGTTATCTAGAAATCAAAACATGTAAAACAATAAGAACAAAGGTATCAATATTCAATTTAACACACTAAAAACCTAGTTCTTAGATCATGAAATAAAACATAGAAAATAACATGAAGCACATCACATATATGTTTTCTAGAATCAATTTCATGATAAATCAAGTTTAGCACAAATATGTTCAAAACTCATTACAAAGCTAAAACTCAATTAACAAATGATCAAATAACCCTAGCATGTGATCTAACATACTTCTTAACAAATTTCATCAATCAAATGGAAAGAATCAATAGTTGATCAAAAATGAAATTGAAAAACAAGAAGTTGAAAAACCAATACTGACCACGGACTGGAAATTGACCTACTGAGAAAAATGCCGAAGTCAACTGCCTCTGGAAATGCTTGGGGTTTGTAGCTCTCTTCGAGACCAACAATTTTGGTTTTTGAATCGAATGATTTCGAGTTCGTATGAGAGAGATATGATCAAAACAAGTAAACAAAAATATTGAAAAACTGATGCGGGATTGAGGTGTTCTTCAAAAAATTGCCTTGGTGTTGGAGGGAAGGAGGTTTGATTAAAAGGAGGGAAAAGGAGAAGATTTCCGAGCAAATCACGTGGTGCCACATCAGCACCCCGTGGGGGGCGCGTGGGGCCCACGGGAGCAGAAGGCTCCCTTGCCCGTGGGGCCCACGGCCTCCCACACGGGCTGGCCAAGTGGCCACACGTGGATTGCCCACCTCTCGCGCGCTCCCTCGGTTCGTTGCCCTATATCTTGAGCATCCGACCTCCGATTTCGAATCCGTTTTCGGATTACGAACCGTGACTCCCTCACGCACGACTACGACTACTCAACTTTGAAAAATGGTTGAGATATCATCTCGGAATCCGACGATGAAGACAACACAACAAATGAGAACGAAAAGTAGCATAGTCAACTTGTTTGGACTCGAAACCTTATGTATGAGTAACCGAAACGACCGAAACTCAATAAGGCATTAAATGAAAACATGTTCAAGTCCTAAACACAAAATACGTAAACAAATAAACACATATTCACATAAACATGCCATATCAAAGAGATAGTCATAAAGCATGCAATTTCACAAAGTTTGTCAATACAAGATCAATGCATGAGCATGCTATGAAGTGTGTGAATGTGTTATACCAAATGTTTGAACCACGATGCAGGGACACACATGTATGAATTGTGTGTGTGTGCGCTAACGCCTTGCAAGAGGGTGGAAGTCAAGTTTTACCTTTGACGATTTTCACCTCTTGAAGACGACTTTTGCACGAGATGTTGCTCTTCACTCTTTGAGCTTCCTTTCTTCAAATAATGTCCTAAGCAACAACTAATACAATCATAGAGTGTTTTGCAATGGAATCAAGCCAATACAAATAGTGAACCTTACAATACCCCTAATAGTCAATATAATATAACAAGTATAATATGGTACAGAATATAAATAACACTTGATATTTACGTGGAAACCCTCACGGGAAAAACCACGGGCTAGTAAGTGCGCCACACTCGAACCTCGAATCCACTAAATGTGTTAAAGATTACAACCTAATCCCGATATATAATCACACACCTACCTAATCCCGGTATAAGTGAACCTAGTCCAATTGCTTGAGATTTAAGTAACCTAATCTCGGAATCAACAAGACTTACTTTTCAATGAAGAGATAATATGGCCTATGTGAATATGTATGAATATCCAAAATGCACAAAGAGCTAGGGAACCCTATATGCTTATTTAGGATGATAAGATGACATTACAATCAATCCTAGAAATCAAATGCTAGATGACATGGCAAAAAGCATGGCTAAACATAGATTAGGCAATCCTATGTAGCTATCACAATACAACACTCAATCAATATATCACAAACAATCTCTATCTTGTATCTAGAATATATTCTAAAAGCATACAAGTAACACTACAAGAAAAATTGGCTTTTATCATGCAATTTTATCACGGTTTTTTTTTTTTGCCATGATCAAGTGATACTAGTCTTTTTAACTCGTCGTGTGTTTATGACGCAATTTAAAACTGACATCAAAGTATCACAGTCCTTTAAAATGTGCGATAATTGGATAACATTTTTTATTAACCGTGATTAAGTTATCATACGTTTATCAAACCGTGATCAAGTTATTACGAATTTTATTAATCGTGATAAAGTTATCACATGTTTTCTTTTTATGTGTAATCTAATTATCATACTATTTTGTTAGCGTGATAAAGAAAAATGATTTTTTTTTTTTAATTTCAGAATTACACTAAAACTATAATTTTTAATTTTTAATCTCTCAAATTTATTAGTCACAACACTTTACGAACAAAAAAATAACAAATTACAAGCAATCGTATGCTCTCTTTTTGTAGTGAAATATTAAAATATAAAAAGTTAAGAAAAGTTAAAATATTAATTTATGTTAATTGTTTTTATATTTAAACAAATCAATATTATAATTGCTATGCTATTTTAGTTTTTAATTGTTTAAATAAGTGATTAATTCCTCTATTTGGTCTAATTGCACATGTGTCAATGAATTCTTAAGTGGACACAAGTTAACATCATAGGTATGTCCACCTCATATCTTTACTATACATTTATATTTATTTTAAAAGCTAACTTTCCCCACTTTCTAACCCTAGCCACCCGCCACTCTCACATCTCTTACCCTTTTTCTTGTTTTTTTTTTTTCAATATTCTCTCACTCACAATCTTCACGCTTCACCAATAAAAGAACTCTAGTCATGGTGAGTGTTTAACTTCAAATAAACTCAACACATGATTTGGATTATAAATCTCTTATTGTTCCTATGTATTTATTTATTTTTATTGGTTAATTTGTTTATGTATTGGTTAGGAATTTGTTGCGGGTCTCCGGTAGCGAGTGACTTACTTCAACACATTTATAGTGTTTTGAATATGAACGTTTATATAAAACAGAAGATCATGATCTCTCTCACCTCTATCTATGCAATCAGGCACCGTTTCGTCAAAGTTGTCTAAAAGAAAGTTTATGTCAATATTAAAAAGAGGTTAGTTAATTTTTGTTTCGATCTCCTTTTGTTTTCTCATTCTTTTGTTGTTAAAATAAGTTTTTATTATGATTTGTTGCAATCGTATAGTTTTAGTTTTTTTTTTTTTTTTTTTTTTTTTTTGCCAATTTTATTGTTCATCAAACTTACTCCTATCGTTTTTTATACTATGCAGTTGTATGTTCGAAAGAAAGCATCAAGGAAGATGAACAAAGATTTTATTTATTTATTTATTTATTTTTGATGTATATGAACAAAGAAAATTTAAACATAGCTTTTGTGTATAATAGTTTGTCTTTTAGAATTGATTTTGCTAATAAATGGTTGTATATTTGGGTGATTGATGTTCGTAACATTTTATTTTAATTTCTTCAATGAATTTTGATCTTGAATAGATTTTTTTTTTTTTTTTTTAATTTGAATAGAGATCTTTAATATTTATTATTATTATATATATATGGAAATTATTATAATATTAAAAACAAATTAACAAACAAATAAAGCAATATATCTTAATAATATCATCATCAAGAGATTATATATATATATATATATGGAAAAAATTATAATGTAAAAATAAATTAACGAAAAAGTAAAGTAGAATCTCTTGATAATATTTTCAAGAGATTCTGTATATATATATATATATATATATATATATTTATTTAAAGAACTTCATAACGGTTTTTAGCCATCATCAATTAATCACAATGTTTAAAAATTGTCAAAAATTGATGAGTTTTTTAAAAACCGTGATAAAAATTCATGACGGGTTTTAAAAACCGTAATAAAAAGTAAAACCGTGATAAACTTTTTATTACAGTGGTTTTAATAACGCTTATAAAACTGTCATCAAAACCCTTTAATGATGGTTAAAAACCATCATAAATGACATTTTTTCTTGTAGTGTAATTAAAGAGATGACTTGATAGGAAAGATACTAAAATTAGATGAAGTTAGTAAAAATCTTACCAAGCAAGTTGTGATGATGCAAAACCATGCATGAATGTATCCTATATGACCATGGATGATCCTAGATGAACTTTGATGCATAAGGAATAACTTTGAGTGTTTAAAAGTGAGTTCTTGTGAATTTTTGGTTCTTGAAATATGTTTTAAGAGAAAAATATGCTTTTGGAACTCTTGGGGACGACCTAAAATGAAGTGGTGTATTTATAGGTGTCAACCAAAACTGCAGTGTTTTGAGCTTTTCGCGCATGATGGACTGCCGCGGTTTCCAACCGCGACAGTTGCACCACGGCAGAGACAGAAAAAACTCTGTCGCTTGCATGCCGTGATTGATCCAACCACGACAGAGAAAACACTTCTCTGTCGCTTGCATGCCACGGTTGTCCAACTGCGGCAGAGAAGGACAAAGCCTTCTCATACAGCTTCTCACATAAAACCAATGTGATCAGTGCAAGTGTGTGAGTGAAAACAATGCATCCATATGCTTAACAGGTTATGGCATTTAACAAGCTAGATGCAATCAATAAAATATGCATAAAGAGGTATAAATGAACATGAAAGTGCACATTCAAAAACACACACAACATACAAGAATAGGAATTATGCATGAGTTGTTAGTGTGTGCAACTAACCTCTTCAAAGCAAGTAAGCACATAGAAATTTACCTTTGGTGCTTATCACCTTGAGGTCTTGAAAAGGGCCTTTGAGCATGATCCTCAATCACCTAAACTATCCTTACAATTCAAACCATGTGGTTTGTCCACGAAATAAGTCAATCAATTGATGGGAATCCTTATAAGGGTTTTGTAGTTTTTGTTCCTTGAATACAAATGAGAGAAAGAGATGTATTTATAGTGCTTAGATGATAGCCCTATAAATTTCCCTTAAAAAAATGAGCCAAATCAGACTCCAAATGAGTGAGATATGGTCAAATTACGAAATAGGGTGGAGCAGTGCGCTGGTATAGACCCATGTAGTTACCAGCACACTAGCAAATCAACACAATAGCTTATTTTTTAGCGCCCCAAACCATGACCAAACGACATCGAAACCTTTCGTTTGATATACCGTTGGAAAGGTATGGATGTCTACTTTCTACTCCTTTTTATGGAATGACATTTCAATGTCTGTAGAAAGAGATATCAAAACCAATCCAAACAGTCATGAAATATTATGAATAATATATCGTTGGAAAGGTTTGTGTGTCTAGTTTGTACAGAAATTTTCAAAACTCATTTTAAATCTTTGTATAAAACGCTATGGTCACAAGACCATGCAAATATCAGTTTTGAAAACATTTGAAACATTGAAATCCAATCTTTTGAAACTAGTCACTTCACTCCAAACAACCAAACCAAATCTAACACTTATCCAAGAGAAGAATGAGACATTCTCAAGTGGTCAACCATCGCGCTAAGACATGCACACCATTGTGCAAGCGCGGACGTTTCTGATCACACAAACGGTAACGAATTACACCACACTTAAGACTAACATACATGAAGTGCAAGTGTGGGATGTGAATGCATCCTAATGCCTAACATGTCATGGCATTGTCATTGAAAAAGATGCACTCAATTAAAACATGCATGAATAGAATTCATGGTTTTGCATCCTAATGCCTAAACATGTCATAGCATTTCAATAAACTAGATACAATCAAATAAACATGCATGAAGAGATATTCAAGAACATGAGTGCACACATATAAAAACACATAACATACAAGTATTAGAGATATGCATGAGTTGTGAGTGTGTGCAACTAGATCTCTTCAAAGAAAGTAAGCACTTGAATATACCTTTAGTGCTTCTTCTCTTGAGGTCTTGAGAGGGTATTGGTTATGCAAATCACTAACCATCAAATGCCTAAGCTACTCTTACATCAAGCCCCACATGTGGTTTGTCCACGAAATAAGCCAATCAAAACTTGAGAACCTTACAGAGGGTTTCCATGTAAAAATCAAGCGTATTTTAATTTCCGTATTATTATGCTTGATTTATTGAATTGACTGGTTTGGGGGTTATTTTTGTAAAATTGACTAAACGCGAAAATTTGGTAATAATCGATTAAAATCTATTCAAATCCCCGCCCCCCCAACCCTCTCTAGATAATATTTTAACACACTAACACACTGTAATTAATTTCACTAGGATTATCACATTTTAGTATTTAGAGCTATCTAGGATTTAATTGATTATTCATTACATTCTTGCTCTAAATACTTGCTAGAATATTTATTGATCATATTTTGTGATTTTAGCATTTTTGGTGTATGTTTCTAATATCTTGAATATGTGCTTCATATATATGATTTATTCAAGTATTAGCTTTGTGAATGAAACTAGAAATCACATGTGTTAGGTGTTTCACATGCTTTAGGTTTCGATTCATGTTATTTTATGACTAGACAATATTTGACTTGTGTGCTCAAATGACTAAGTCTATGTCTACATGAAGTGTACTTGATCCATGCATTTCATATGTTCATGCATCATCTTGTGTGATTGCATCTCTTGGATTCTAAACTAGAATATCATACCTTGTGTGCTTATTGTCTAATTTAGTTTCCATAGTTCATATTGATCATACATCCTATGTTGATTGTGCTTGCATCATTTGCATCACATAGATCACTTGCCTTGTAAAAGGTGGAAGTCTTGGTTAAGGGTGTGAGACTCTAATAAGTCCAAGCAAGGGAAGTCTTGTTTAAGAGGTGTGAGACCTCTAAGTAAGTCCAAGCAAAGTCTTGTTTAGGGGTGTAAGGCTCCGGTTAGACAAGCAAGGGAAGTCTTGGCTTGGGGTGGGAGGCTCCTATAAGTACAAGTAAGAAAAGTCTCTTGTTGTTGAGTGATTCTTCAACATAGAGCAAGGGAAGTCTTGGCATGAGGTGTGATGCCTCTAGTAAGTTTGAGCACAGATATTCTTTATAGGCATGTGATGTGTCTCGGTTAGAGAATAGGCAAGTTTCTCTCTAGTGGGAATAGATACGAGAGATATCCAATAGATTGTGATACATGAGAGTTGGTCACTTTTGAAGGTGTACTCTTGTTTAACTAGTGAAAAACAATTTGCCGGTGGTTGTGGATTCAACCCATGGATGTTTCCTCTTCGGAGGTTTACAATGTAAAAAATATCGTGTGTCAAGTTTCTCTTTCCTTATCTCTTTGTTATTTGTTTATCTTAATCAAATTGATCTTGAAGGCTTTGTAATTGATTAAGCTCATGTGAGACAAGATCTTTGATTCTCTTTGTATCTTTTATATATACTTGTTCTATTGAGACATTTATAATGAATACAAGTTCTTAGTGATTTATGTTTCTTTGATATATCCTCCACATGCAATCCATAGGCTATGTTTGATCTATCAATTGAATATCCTTATAAATAGTTTATGCATGCTTGTTTGTGTTTATTGTGGTGTTATATTAATCGGGGTATAAAAATACCTATTTTATACCCCTAATTCCTATTACTTTGTGCTTGTTTCTCGGGTAAAACCGGATATTTAATGGTTTAAATAAGTGTTTCAAGTAAATAGAGGAATTCAGGGGCATTGTGGTAATTCTACCAAAATCAGGGGTCAAAGTGAAAATATGGAAAATATATATTCAAGATTCTATGATTAAGAGAGAGATCAGGGGAGCTGATGGTAATTTGCCAGCCAAACGTACAGTAGCCCGCCACGTCATAAGTGAAACGACATCATTTTGGGCATTGGCGCGTCAGCATGACGTCACGATGACGACAGGTAATCTTTTTCCTTCAACCAACCCGACCCATGACCAGTTCGACCCGCGTTACCCGGTTCCAAACCCGAATGTGACCCGATGCTTCCCAGCTTATTTCCAGCGATATTTCCTGCCAAATCCTGCCTAGATCGCCACCAATACTCCTTCCGGTCACAATGGACCCATTTTGGGCCTTCTATGCACATGTTTCCTCTTTCTTCCAAGAAGCCAAGCTTCCATGGAAATCCAAGCTTTAAGGTCACGTTCCAACGGCTTCTTTCACGCTCATATATGTCCAAAACCACCCAGTCTCCGCGAGTACATGCCAAGGGAAAGAACCCACGAAGCAAAAGGACCCAACTCCCAGCCAAACGTGCATTATTCTTCGCGAGTTCAGACGGAGAGAAAGAACCCACGAGCCAGGGGTTTCGAACCCGCGCATTTCAGAGGGATTTTGTGGTCTTTTCCACGTCTAAACTTTGCCCAACCTTTTCTTGTATAAATACTCCTCTTTTGCCAACAAAATCACAATCCTTGACATGCAACAAATATTCTAAATAACTTAGAATAAACTTACAATAGCTTAGAATAACCTAGAAGAACACCAAACTTTACTTAGCTTGTAACTAGAGTTTAAGGTGGTTTTCCAGCCACCAATCTTGATCCAAGTCATCCCCACATTGATTCCGAGCTTGGGAAAGCAAGAGGAGTTGAGTTAGCTTGAAGACTTCTCCAAGATCATTGGGTTGTCTCTATTGTCTCTCTTATTTCCTTAGTTTGTTGTTAATGTGTAATTAAATAGTTATGTTAAGAATTTGGTGTATTCATGTATTATTATCTATGAGACTAGTTGTATCTATTATTTGAATTGAGCTTTAATAGATATATGCTTGTTAATTGATTAATCAACTGTTAACTTGTAGAATAGGATTTACTTGATTAATGTAAACCTTGCTTAATTTAGTTTAACCTATAATTGAAGTGGTTAATTGTTATCAACTAGTAATTGGATATTTTGCATGATTCATTATTTCCCTAACATATCTCATTGCCACTCTTGTATAACCATTGCATTAGTTGGTAATTAGTTTAGCTAGTTAGTTAATTTAGTAAATTGTAGTTGGTAAGCTTAGTGATTAGGTTGGTTAGTTAATTTGCTTGTGACAATTTCCATTTACTTTTCTTGCATGTATTTAGTGTAAATATATTGTATATATTATCTAAGACTTAGAACCAATTTAATTTACCATACCTCCTTGTGGGAACGAACCGTACTTGCTGCTACAGGATCGTAACGATCTGTGCACTTGCGGATAAACACTCACACGCCCCATCATTTATCATAGTTTATAGTGTTAGGTTTATAGTTTGTGTTGGCATTGATTTCATATCAAAACGTGTTTCTCTTATAATATTTAGTGGTTCATATATTGAAGATTTTAGAAGATGAAGAATGTCTCAACCACAATTCTTACAAGAAGCCGGCATTAAAGAGATATGTGCATCATTGATCATCAAAGGTAATATAAGATCTCATATCTCTTACAAGGCTAGGCACACACACACATGGCATCCTTGTGTGTTCCTTCATGGTTAAACATCATTGATATAACACATTCACATACTTGATAATATATGCTCATGCATTTATACTATCTTGACAAACTTTGCTTATTGCATGTTCTAGGACTATGTCTAGGAAATAGCATATGTGTGTGTCTTTGTGTTTGTATGTTTCCGTATTTTTGTATTTGGACTTGAATATGTTCTATTATGATTCCTTATTGAGTTCTGATCGTTTCGGTTACTCATTCATAAGGTTTCGAGTCCAAACGATGTAGCTACGCTACTTTTCGTTCTCATTCGTTGAGTTGAATTCATCATTGTTTTCCAAGATAATTTCTCAACCATTTTTTAAAGTTGTGTAGTCTTCGTCGTGCGTAAGAGAGTCACGGTTCGTAATCCGAAAACAGATTCGAAATCGAAGTTCGGATACCCAAGATACAGCTGAAGAACCGAGGGAGCGCGTAAGAGAGGTTAGTGGCCGTGAGGCCACTTGGCCCACATCGTGAGGGAGGCCGTGGGCCCCATGGCCAGAGGGGCTCTCTGCCCCCGTGAGGCCCAAGGGCCCCCCATGGCCTGGGGTGATGTGGCCTCACCTGATTGGCCTGGAATCTCCTTCTCTCTCCTCCTTTTATTTCCCTCCTCTCTCTCCATTTGATTTTCAAGAAGAAAAAAGCTAATTTTCCCGTCAGTCTTCTCCTCTGAATTTTCTCATCTTCCAAACATCATATCTCCCTCATCCAGAGTCGGATTTGAGTGATTCGAATTGGAGAACGTTCATAATTGAGTCCTCTATCATTTCCAAGTGGTTTGGTGGCTGTTTGATCGAGTTTTCTGGTGGTTCCACATAGAAATCCGAACCAGCTGTTGAAACAAAGGTATTGGACTAATCTTTGGGATTTCTTTCTTTTTAACCTTCAATTTGCTTGGGGTTTCTTCTTCTATATGTATGTTTATGTTTGGTAAAAGCTATTGAGAAAGATAGCTTCATAATCATTCTAATTGAAAGTCAATTTATAGACAAATGTGGACTAGTTTCTATGATTCTATGTTTTTCACATGTTTGTGAGTTATATTGTGATTAGAATGGCATCTTAGGTTGTTTGTAACTTGATTGAATCAATTTTGTGATAAATGACCTTGATATTTGATTTGATCCTTTGATTAATGAAATCTAGGATTATTGAATTTGTTTGTGTTTTAGAGCAATCTAGGATTTGATTGATTTATATCTTGAATCCTTGCTCTATATTTTTGGCTAGAATATTGATTGATTAAATCTCATATTTCTAGCATTTCATTGTATGTTGATTGCATCTTGAACTTGTACTTCATGAATATATTTGATTCAAGTGTTGTATGTGTGAATGAGACTTTGAGCTTATGTGTGATGTTTCACATTGTAAGGATTCCCGTTGTTTTTAATTGGCTTATTTCGTGATCAAACCATAAATGGGGATTCTTTGTAAGGGTAGTTTAGATGTTGTTATTAGTGCTTTAGGCCCTTTGAAGACCTCATTATTGACAAGCACCAAAGGTAATATTCTAAGTGCTTTCTTGTCTTGAAGAGATAGTTGCACACACTCACAACTCATGCATATGTTTAATCTTTGTATGTTTTGTTTCTTTTTGTTGTGCATAAATGATTATTTACATCTCTTCTTGCTTGATTTTATGATTGCATCTTGTGTTGAAAACATCATAGCATTTAGGCTTTTAGGATGCATCTTGTTTGACTTTGTACCCCTTGCATGATTGCATGTGGGATGCAAATTTTGGGGTTGTGCGCTGGTCCACCAGCGCCGGTCGACCAGGGCCGCTCACCGGCGCAAATCGCCCAGTGGCGCGCCGCTGGTCGTGCGCTGGTGTGGACCAGCGCCGGCCACTAGCGCCGATCGCCCAGTATGGCGCCGCTGGACTGGCGCTGGTGGCAGCGCCTGACGTCCAGCGCTCAAGCCAAAATTGGCTTGTGCACTGGTCCTGCGCTGGTCCACCAGCGCAGGTCCACCAGCGCACAGAGTGATTTTCTGGCGAGTTTTCAAAACGACCTCACTTCACTTATGGCCTCTATATATATGCTAACTTGATTTTAGGTCACACACAAGAGTTCTTATTCATGCTTCATACTTAGGATATTTTTCAAGAGAAGAAAAATACACAAAGAACTCATTTTTAATTACTCAAACACAATTTCATGATCATCAATCATCATCTAGCATCATCTTAGATCATCTAGATGTCATCTAGCATGGAATCTTCATCATACTTTGCTTGGTAAGCTTTTCACTAATATCTTACATATTTGTGTTTATTTTATCTAGCAATCTCAATTAATTACTTGATTGTTATTTTGTATGCTTTAGATACAAAATTGAGATTAGTATGATGTATGTTTGAGAAGTTGTATTGTGCTAGCATATTAGGTTTTGTACTTGATATTGATTAGCTTAACTATTTGACATGTCATTTAGTTTTGATATCTAGGATTGTTCTTAATTGCATATTAATCATCTTAGATAAGCATATAGGGTTTCCCTTGCTCTATGTTGCATTTTGGATATTTTCATATATTCACTTAGGGTTGTATTCTCTTCAAGAGAAGCTAAGTCTTGTGTGTAGCAATCGGGATTAGGTTGCTTAGATCACAAGCAAATTGGACTAGGTTCACTCATACCGGGATTAGGTAGGTGTGTGATTACTTCCGGGATTAGGTTGTAATCGTTTGCACATTTAGTGGATTCGAGGTTCGAGTGTGGCTTACTTACATAGCCCGTGGTTTTTCCCGTGAGGGTTTCCACGTAAAAATTCAAGTGTTAATTTAATTTCCGCACCATATTACACTTGCTTGTTTATATTATCTTGAGGGTAATTTCGTAATTTTGACTAACACGAAAAATTGGGCAAAAAGCGTAAAATCTATTCACCCCCCCTCTAGATAGCTTTATACACACCGTGGTATATTTAGTTTCAATTGGTATCAGAGCGGGTTCCTAGACATACATAGGTGATCCTTGCTTATTTTGGTGTGTTTTGCATTTTGTGTGATTTTTGATCATTCATAAACACTATGAGTGGAAACGGTGGAAATGGTGGTGGCAACGAAGGAGCTTCTAGCACAAGGCCTCCACTTCTTACCGGTTTGAACTATTCCCAATGGAAAGGGAAGATGGAATCCTACATATGCCAAATTCACGACCGTGCATGGATGGCGGTGGAAGACGGATATGATCTCCCTATGATGACTCCCACGGGTGGAGGAGAAGATGTTTTGAAGCCTAAGGCGCAATGGAACGCGCAAGAGTTTGAGGCTTCAAAGTGGAATAGGAAGGCGATGCATGCCATCTTGTGTGCTATGGACGAAAATCAATACAAGTTGATTCAAAATACTAGGATAGCTAAGGAAGCATGGGACATCCTAGAGATTGCACATGAGGGAACCGAAGTGGTGAAGGACTCTAAGCTTCAAGTCCTCCAAACTCAATTCGAGATGCTTAAGATGGAGGAAAATGAGTGCTTCAACGACTTCGAGATCAAGTTGATGGATATAGTCAACCAAAGTCATCAACTTGGTGATCCATATTCGGATAGGAGAATCAAGCAAAAGATTATGAGATCTCTACCCGATAGGTTTGAATCTAAGGTGACGGCTTTAGAAGAAAATAGTGGTTATAAGGATATGAAGCCGAGTGAGGTGATTGGGAGACTTCTAGCTTATGAGTCTAGGAAGGGGCCTATCTCCACACCCACTAAAAAGCAAAAAGGAATTGCTTTAAAAACCTCCAAGGATGAAAAGGAGGAAAAGAAGGTTGACTCGGATGAAGACCTTGCCTTGTTTGTAAAAAGGTTCAACAAGGTTATGAAGTTTAGAAGGAAGAGCTTTGGGTCAAAAGGTCAAGATTTGAAGAAAAAGGGCTCTTTCAAGAAGTTTGAACCTAGGCAAGAAAGGACCGAAAGGAAAGGGGTCCGTTGTTTCGAGTGTGGTGGCATAGGTCATTTTGCCCCCGATTGTGCAAATCATGTTGAGAAGAAAAAGGGGAAAGTGATGGCCGCCACTTGGAGTGGAAGTAGTGATGACTCCTATGAGGGAGATGAGTCTTCGGATGATGAAGAGCTCATGGCTAATCTCCTAGCTTTTGCCTCCTCCCATAAAAGCAAAAGTGCTAGTGAGAGAGAGGAAATGAGTCAAGAGGAAAATGACTCAAGTGAAGTAGAAAGTGATTCCTCTTCTAACTCCATGAATGGATTTATGGAGAAAAAGGAGTTTGCTAAATATCATGCCGAATTTAATGATTTAGCAATCAAGAGCACAAGAAAGATCAAGATGTTGAGAGAAGAAAATCTTGAGCTTGCTTCTCATAATGACCACTTAAGTGAACAAGTGGAAAAATTCAAGAAGATGGAAGATAAGCTAAAAGAGGAGTTAGTCTTATCTAGGAGGAATGAGGATAGTCTAAAGAGGGAGCTTGAACAAGTTAGAGAATCTATGACTAGGATGGATTCTAGCACCAAGAAGCTTGACCATATGCTTGGTGTTGGAAAGAGTCCATGTGACAAGAGGGGTCTTGGGTATGAAGATGGCAAGAAGATCTCAACCTCTAACAAGACCGTATTTGTCAAGAGCTTGAAGAAAGAAGAAACTTCATTTGTGCAACTTCCTAAGAAAAAGTTAGAAATAGGACAAAGTTCAAATGCTCAAGTGAAGATGGGGCCAAGAAGACAACCTCAAGCTCAACCCCCTAGGGTTCCTCAAGCCAACATTCCTCCTCAAATGGCTCACAAAGGAAAGAGGCCTATCATGCAACCTCAAGCTTGGAAGCAACCAAGACCGGTTCAACAACGAAGACGCATTGAACCCTTTCATCCACAAAGACAAGGACAAGGTATGATTCCTTATTTTACTCCTATTTGTCACTTTTGTGGATTTGTTGGTCATATTAGACCACAATGCTTTCGCTATATAAAAATGTGCAAAACTAGAAGCATGATAGAGAAGAAAAAGAAAAGAGCCATGATGCATGTTCCTAGGAATAATAATATTGATTTGCATGATCCTAGGAATAGTAGAGCACATGTACCAAAGACCACTAAGAAAGCTAAAATTGTTGCTAAGTGGATTAAAAGAATGAAAATGTTTGCCATGTTGCACAAATAGCCTTGAAGGCAAATTCTTCTAATTTTTGGTATTTGGATAGTGGGTGCTCTAGGCACATGACGGGAAACAAGAGTTTCTTCGAGACTCTTGTTATGGAGGAAGGTGGATATGTCACTTTTGGTGATGGATCCAAAAAGAAAGTGGTAGGGAAAGGATCCATTTCCGTTCCCGGTTTACCCTCCTTATCCGATGCTTTATTTGTTGATGGCTTGAAAGCCAATTTAATAAGCATTTCACATCTAAGTGATGAAGGATATTCCGTCTTGTTTAGTAAAAATGATTGCTCAATCCTAAAGCCCGATGGACAAACCTTATTGAAAGGTATGAGATCTAGCGACAATTGTTATTGTCTTGAAGCTAGAATAGTCTCAAACAATGTGTCCATGGATGAGCAAGTTGAGTTGTGGCATGAAAGACTTGGCCACATGAACTTTAGGGATTTAAGAACCCTTGGAAAGTTCGAGTGTGTGCGTGGCCTCCCTAAGCTTGGGAAGAAAGCCAATGGTATTTGTGGACCTTGCCAACAAGGAAAACAAACCAAAAGCATGCACAAAAAGGGCAAGTATCTTTCCACCAAGGAGCCTCTTGAGCTTCTCCACATGGACCTCATGGGTCCCATGCAAACCGAAAGTTTGGGTGGAAAGAGATACATTTTTGTTTGTGTTGATGATTTCTCTAGATTTACATGGACATATTTTCTTAGAGAAAAATCCGAAACTTTTGATAAGTTTAAAATGCTTTGTACTAAATTGCAAAATGAAATGAATTCTAACATTAGAAGCATTAAACGAATTAGAAGTGACCATGGGAGAGAGTTTGAGAATGCCTCTTTTGAAAGCTATTGTGATAGCTTAGGCATCTCCCATGAGTTTTCCGCTCCTAGGACACCTCAACAAAATGGAGTTGTTGAGAGGAAGAATAGGGTCCTCCAAGAGATGGCCCGTGTGATGTTGCTTAGCAACAATGTCCCTAGGAACCTATGGGCCGAAGCCATCAACACGGCTTGCTATATAGGAAATAGAGTGTTCCTAAGGCCCGGTACTAGAAACACCTCCTATGAGTTATGGAAAGGCAAGAGGCCAAATGTTAGCTACTTCCACACTTTTGGAAGCAAATGCTACATTTTGAATGACCGTGATCAACTTGGCAAGTTTGATGCTAAGAGTGATGAGGGTATCTTTATTGGCTATGCCTTGAATAGTAGAGCCTATAGAGTTTTCAACTTGAAGACTCGAACCGTCATGGAATCATCAAATGTTGTCATTGATGATACAAGGCTCAAGTCCAAAAATCATGAGGAGGAGGAAATTTTAGAGGATGACTCTCCTTTGGAGAGGGTTGTGGTGACTCCCAATGTTGGGACATCTAATGAAGTCACACAACCTAGTACTAGAGTTCCTAATTTGGACTCTAATGAACCCGCTCCATGGGTTAGAAGACTCCATAACAAAGAGGATGTTATTGGAGATGTTAATGAGGGTGTTAGAACTAGGTGTCAAATAGCTAATCTAATTAGCTTTACATGCTACACCTCTCAAATAGAACCCAAAAAGGTTGAAGAAGCCTTAAATGATGAATTTTGGGTTCTTGCCATGCAAGAAGAGCTAAACCAATTCGAAAGGAATGAGGTTTGGACTCTAGTTCCTAGGCCTAAGACCACTAATGTCATAGGCACCAAATGGATATTTAGGAACAAATCCGATGAGGATGGCAACATAGTGCGGAACAAGGCTAGACTTGTAGCACAAGGGTACTCTCAAATTGAGGGTATCGACTTTGAGGAGACTTTTGCTCCCGTTGCCCGATTAGAGTCCATTAGGCTTCTCTTGTCCATCTCTTGTGTGCACAAGTTCAAATTGCACCAAATGGACGTCAAGAGTGCCTTCCTCAATGGCTTCTTGCAAGAGGAAGTGTTTGTTGAACAACCTAAGGGGTTTATGGATGCACACCACCCCAATCATGTCTATCGCCTCAAGAAGGCACTTTATGGGTTGAAACAAGCACCGAGGGCTTGGTATGAGCGCCTCACTCAATTTCTTGTTGACAACAACTACACAAGAGGTAGTGTTGACAAGACACTATTCATCAAGAGAGACAATGATGAGCTTTTCATAGCTCAAATATATGTTGATGATATAGTTTTTGGCTCCACCAACAACACCAAAGTCCAACAATTTGTTGATGTCATGTCTCTTGAATTTGAGATGAGTCTTGTTGGTGAGCTTAGTTACTTCCTAGGTTTGCAAATTAGGCAAATGCATGATGGGATTTTCATAACCCAAGCCAAATATGCTAAGAACCTAGTGAAGAAGTTTGGTTTAGAGAAAGCCAAACATTGTGATACACCCATGAGTACCACTTTGAAGCTAAGCAAGGATGCTAGTGGTAAAAGTGTGGAACAAACTCTATATCGTGGCATGATAGGTAGCTTGCTTTATTTGACCGCAAGTAGGCCCGATATATCTTTTAGTGTGGGTGTGTGTGTTAGGTACCAAGCGGATCCTAAGGAGTCCCACCTCTCTTCCGTGAAGAGGATCATTCGCTATGTGAATGGGACATCCAACTATGGGATTTGGTACTCTTTTGACACTAATGCTAGTCTTGTAGGCTTTAGTGATGCGGATTGGGCAGGAAATTGTGATGATAGGAAGAGCACATCGGGCGGTTGCTTCTTTCTAGGCAACAACTTGGTGTCTTGGTTTTGCAAGAAGCAAAACTCGATTTCCTTGTCCACGGCCGAGGCCGAGTACATAGCCACGGGGAGTGGATGCACACAACTCCTATGGATGAAGCAAATGCTAGTAGACTACGGATTCAATCAAGGTACTCTCACTCTCTTTTGTGATAACATGAGTGCCATTAATATTTCCAAGAATCCGGTTCAACATTCTAGAACTAAGCATATTGACATCCGCCATCACTTCATTAGAGAGCTTGTTGAAAATAAATGCATAGTACTTGAACATGTAGGTACTAATGATCAACTTGCGGACTTATTTACTAAACCCTTAGATGCTACTCGATTTAAAACTCTTAGTAGATCTATTGGGATATGTCTTGTGGAGTGATGTTCTATGATTGACCCCATATGGGGAACTCAAGCAAAGAGAGCTATTTTGCATCCTTGTATCTTGTAAAAAATTTGAAATAACTTATGCCTCTTCTTTTAATTGCTTGAGTAAGCTTGGTTGTACATATGTATATATGTTTTCAATTCTATAAGTGTGAACCTTGCTTGTTTACAATCCATGTCATATTTATGTTCAAACATGCATTTTTGGACTAGGAGATTTACATAGGAAGTATGATGTGAATGACCTATAGTTATCTCCATGACATGATGTTTCTTAAATAACATGCTAATGCTAAATGAAAAAGCATGAAATTCATACAACATGCTCACATGAAAAGCATGAATTGATGATTGCATATTCTTAAAAATGCAAAACTTGTGTGAAAGCTTATGAGACTCAAAATGAATAAAGGATCTTGTATCCGTTCAAAGGAATTTACATTCCAAATGTCTCTCTTTCTTTATTAGTTGAACATGGTTACTATCATACGGATATCTTATCCGGAAAAATCTAATAGGGTGCAAAGTCGCTCATGCCATGTTTCGCTTATAAAGTTGGATATAGTTACTCTTAAATTAAAATCAATAATCTCTATATCCTTGCTTTTCCCATGACATTGGTGAAATTGGTTTGAATTCGAATTAGAAACCTTTGTCATTTGCTTTGCCAAATACCATTGTACTTTGGACTTGAATGCTATATGTCTTGTATGCAAAGCATGTTGGATTCACACATTTTCTCAAATAAATCTCCTTGTTTCTCTCAAATTAATTGAAGTGCATAACGTGACTTATATGTATATGCATATCTTGCATGCTTCTATCTCTCGTTGCTATGAGTGACCCGGTTGGGAACTACTCCTTTGCCTATATCATGACAAAAAGGGGGAGTAGGATATTGTAAGGGGGAGTTGCAAAATAGAGAAGCTATTGTGCACTTTGGGGAGATAAAACATTGAGGGGGAGTAACCCTTTGAGGGGGAGCATTGCATTTATCATACATTGCATACATTTGCTAATGTTGTTCCTAAATTCTAAAAATGCAAATGCTTGGTATTATTCTCACATGATTAATCTCACACTTTACTTGAATTGGATTGTTAGAAACTCTTTTCAGGGATTGATTATTCTACAAGAGGATTGAAGACTTCAAGTTGCATTCTCTTATCTCTTTGTAATGTAGAATATCATTGTAATCCCGTAGTTTCTATTTTTTTGTGAGGATTTAATGTGAGTGATGGTTTTGTCACGAAATAGCCAAAGGGGGAGATTGTAAGGATTCCCGTTGTTTTTAATTGGCTTATTTCATGATCAAACCATAAATGGGGATTCTTTGTAAGGGTAGTTTAGATGTTGTTATTAGTGCTTTAGGCCCTTTGAAGACCTCATTATTGACAAGCACCAAAGGTAATATTCTAAGTGCTTTCTTGTCTTGAAGAGATAGTTGCACACACTCACAACTCATGCATATGTTTAATCTTTGTATGTTGTGTTTCTTTTTGTTGTGCATAAATGATTATTTACATCTCTTCTTGCTTGATTTTATGATTGCATCTTGTGTTGAAAACATCATAGCATTTAGGCTTTTAGGATGCATCTTGTTTGACTTTGTACCCCTTGCATGATTGCATGTGGGATGCAAATTTTGGGGCTGTGCGCTGGTCCACCAGCGCCGGTCGACCAGCGCCGCTCACCGGCGCAAATCGCCTAGTGGCGCGCCGCTGGTCGTGCGCTGGTGTGGACCAGCGCCGGCCACCAGCGCCGATCGCCCAGTATGGCGCCGCTGGACTGGCGCTGGTGGCAGCGCCTGACGTCCAGCGCTCAAGCCAAAATTGGCTTGTGCGCTGGTCCAGCGCTGGTCCACCAGCGCACAGAGTGATTTTCTGGCGAGTTTTCAAAACGACCTCACTTCACTTATGGCCTCTATATATATGCTAACTTGATTTTAGGTCACACACAAGAGTTCTTATTCATGCTTCATACTTAGGATATTTTTCAAGAGAAGAAAAATACACAAAGAACTCATTTTTAATTACTCAAACACAATTTCATGATCATCAATCATCATCTAGCATCATCTTAGATCATCTAGATGTCATCTAGCATGGAATCTTCATCATACTTTGCTTGGTAAGCTTTTCACTAATATCTTACATATTTGTGTTTATTTTATCTAGCAATCTCAATTAATTACTTGATTGTTATTTTGTATGCTTTAGATACAAAATTGAGATTAGTATGATGTATGTTTGAGAAGTTGTATTGTGCTAGCATATTAGGTTTTGTACTTGGTATTGATTAGCTTAACTATTTGACATGTCATTTAGTTTTGATATCTAGGATTGTTCTTAATTGCATATTAATCATCTTAGATAAGCATATAGGGTTTCCCTTGCTCTATGTTGCATTTTGGATATTTTCATATATTCACTTAGGGTTGTATTCTCTTCAAGAGAAGCTAAGTCTTGTGTGTAGCAATCGGGATTAGGTTGCTTAGATCACAAGCAAATTGGACTAGGTTCACTCATACCGGGATTAGGTAGGTGTGTGATTACTTCCGGGATTAGGTTGTAATCGTTTGCACATTTAGTGGATTCGAGGTTCGAGTGTGGCTTACTTACATAGCCCGTGGTTTTTCCCGTGAGGGTTTCCACGTAAAAATTCAAGTGTTAATTTAATTTCCGCACCATATTACACTTGCTTGTTTATATTATCTTGAGGGTAATTTCGTAATTTTGACTAACACGAAAAATTGGGTAAAAAGCGTAAAATCTATTCACCCCCCCCCCCCCCCCCTCTAGATAGCTTTATACACACCGTGGTATATTTAGTTTCACACATGCTTTAGGTTTTATTCTTGTATTTTGCATCTAGACTTTATTACTTGTGATATCACATGTTTAGGTTTATTTGTACCATAGAATGTATTGATCACATGTTCTATGTTGATTTGATTGTTTGCATCATTTGCATTCACATGATCACACTAGGAAGTCCTTGTAAAAGGTATGAAGTCTTGGTTAGAGTCGGGATGACTCGGATAGCCAAGCAAGAAGACTTGCCTAGAGTTGGGATGACTCTGATAGGTAAGCAAGAAGTCATGGCTAGAGTCGGGAGGACTCGGATAGTCATGCATGGGAGGCTCCCTAGAGGCAAGAGTGCCTTGGATAGGGAGTTGGCTATTATATTGATAGGCCTAGGCGTATGGTTAGACATAGACTCCAAAAGAGCGGGGTACACGGGAGGTGTATGCACTCTTGAGGAATTTCTAATTTTCCATCGATGTTGGTTTTGTGTGTTGTCCAATATATGGTGGTTTCGCATCATTGAGGGATCTCATACTTTCTAATAGGGTTGGGTAGACTTAGACTCCACTAGGTTGGGTGAGCTAAAGATTGGTCACTTTGTGGATTCTCTATTTTTATCATCCAATATATATAGTACCCTAATGGTTATATTTCAACCCGTGGATGTTTTCTCCTTGGAGGTTTTACCACGTTAAAAAAATCTCTTGTGTTAATTCTTCCTATCTCTATCTTTTATATTTTATTTGTATATATTATTATCTTGTTTCATATTACTCACTTGTGATGTATAGTGAAGCAAGTATTTGTAAAGTGTGATTTGTGAATTTATTCTTTAGATCATTTTTGTATATTTGATTCTTTTGTATATTGTAATTTTTGTATAGTGATATTTGATCACTCTTGTAACTAGTTGAACATCTATTGAAATACAAGCTTTATTTGTTGTTGTGTTTATTTGCTTTTATACCTCACACAACTAGGTGATATACGTAGACCTTGTGCACATGATTATATTCTCATATTGTTTATGTATGTCTTTCTTAGTTTATTTTGTTGTGTGTAAGGCTACCTTAAGGGACAAATGATAGTTTGTTTAAGGGATTGGAAAAAAGTGTAAAAACCTATTCACACCCCCCCCCCCCCCCCCCCCCCCCCTTCTAGGTATGCCTTAAGCAATTTAACTACGTTTGTATACTTTCATATAGAACTATCGCGTGCGTGTCATATATAAGCTATCTAGAGGGACAAACTTTTGTTTGTTAAAGGGATTGAAAAAAGGCCTTAAAACCTATTCCACCCCCCCCCCCCCCCCTCTCTCTCTCCCCCCTAAAGGTAAGCTTAAGGCAATTTAGCCGTGATTGTATTTATACTTTCTTCATGAAGATTTAGAGAAAGAGATATACATACAGTAACTAGAGGGGTTTGCGGAACAGGGCAAGGATGGGTTGGTTTGTAGGTTGACAAAGAGCTTGTATGGTTTGAAACAAGCTCCCTAATAGTGGAGTAAGAAATTTAATGGGTTCATGTAACAGAATGGGTACTTCAGATGCAATGTTGATCATTGATGTTACTTCAAGAAGGTTAAGTCGAGTTTCATTATTTTGTTGCTTTATATTGATAACATGTTAGTAGCCGGTGCAAATTTGGAAGAAATTAACGACTTGAAAAAGCAGCTGTCGAGTGAGTTTGAGATAAAGGATTTGGGTGCAGCAAAACAAATACTTGGAATGAGGATTAGCAGAGATGAACAAATGGATACTTTGTAGCTACCTTAAGCGTAGTATGTTTGTAAGGTGTTAAAAAGGTTTAACATGGGCGATGCAAAGCCAGTCAGAACACTATTGATAAGTCACTTCAGGGTTGTCCAAGGAGCAGAGTCCAAGGATGAACGAAGAGAAGGACTTTATGGCTAGAATGATGTATGCCTCAGACATTGGAAGCCTTATGTACGACATGGTTTACACGAGACCAGATATTTCCCGCAGTTGTGATTAGATACATGTCTAATCTAGGTAGTGAAGTGGATCCTAAGTTACATGTGGGGTATGATAGAAAGGTGTCTAAACTTCAGAAGAGAAGAGCTCAAGCTGGAAGGTTATGTGGATAGAAAGAAGCAAGAATCCGGCTGACATGTTAACCCAGCCAATCACGATGGAAAAACTGGAGCTGTGCGCAGCTTCAGTTGGTCTTCAAGGTTGAAGACAGAGGATATGAGCGCACTGTAACTATCCATTAGTCATCAAGGGAAAAGGTAGAATGCATATTCGAGTTTCAGTCTGCAAGTGGGAGATTGTTGAGATATGTGAAGCCAAAAATCAACTGAAGAGTGAAGTCTGCAAAATACCGTGGCACAGACCGCGGTGCACCAATCGCGAAGCAGACCATGGTCAATTCCAGAGGTGTAACAATAGGGGAAGCATGGTACACAAACCGCAGTACATACCGCAATGGATTCCAAAGGTTTTACTATGGCATGAGTGCGGCACACACACACCGCAGTTTTCTGAGTTATGGAAAATAGAGGTAGACCGCAGTTCGAGTGCGAGATGCATACCATGATGACGATGAGTTTGTGTGAAACAAGAAATCTTATGCAGGAAGAAAATGACTCATTTTAGGGTTTTTGCTTACCCTAGTGTTCCCATATAAATACTATTGTTTCCCATTGTGATAGGGCGTGTAGAAAACACTAGAAGAACTCTAGCATAACCTAGAGGTGTGTATAAACTAGCAATTGAGGTTGAGAGCAACTTGTAAAAAGATTGAAGGAATGAGATAGAGAAATTGTAATCAACTCTAATAGTGGATTGAGTGCAGGTGCGATCCGTGGACGCTAGCAAATTGCTAAACCACGTAAAAATCTTTTCTGTCTTTTTTTTTTTTTTTTTCTTGCTTTCATTATATGTGTGAGTGATTGTGATTTGCATAACTTGTGATTGGGGATTTTCTACAACAAAGAGAGATATCATCTCACAATCTTTTGTTCTAGTGGTCAACCAAAATGGTATAATGAAACATTTAATTATGTGCATTCATCATTACAAAGTGTTATTGAGTGTTTTTTTGGCATTTGGAAAGCACGATGAAAGCTCTTACAACACATGCCTAATTATAAGTTTGATAATAAAGTAACTATTATTACTGCTTCAATGACTTTGCTTAATTTCATAAGAAGTGTGGTCATTGCAGATGTTGAATTTGATTCATATGATGAAGATCAAGATTACGTGTCTTGTAACGAAGAATCATATATGAATTTAACAATATATGAAAGTGAGATGCACTACAAGAAAATAATACCTTTCTTGACAGTTAAAAACTGTCAAGAAAGGTTTCCTTTACAATTTTTAAACTGTTAAGGAAGCTACTGTCAAGAATAACATTTTTTAATTATTTTTTTTTTTATATATATTTATAAACAATCTCCGCCACCCACCTCCATTCCGACCACCGGTGCCCACCCCACCCCCACCCCCCCTGCTGGCCCCACCGCCAGTCGCCGAACTTGAGACCTCAAGTCAAAAGTTGTAAGCCTTAACCACTTGACTACAAGATTAGATGTGTAAATAATTGAACAATATATATATGTAACCTAGATGAGTTGTTAGAAATAAATAAATAACTTGTTAGATGAATTTAAATTTATTCAACTAATCAAAATTCTAATTTCTACGACAGACATACATCAAAAAATATTTATTGAAACTTTTAATAAAATTATATTTTTTTAAACATATATAGTCGAGTTATTGGTCTATACTCTGTGATCACGTTTGGTTACATAGTGAAATGGTAATTGGAATTATAATGGGAATGGAAAGAAAATGAAAACTGAGTTTTTTGTTTGGTTGAAACTTTAGAATTAGTCTCTAAATCAGTATTATTTTATTTGGTTAATTAACAACAAAATGGAATGGAATTAACTGTATTTTGACCAAAATACCCCTAATTATAAAACATTCATAATATATAATATAAAATACATATATATTATATATAATACATATAATATATATATATATATATTATATAATATATATATATATATATTATACAATATATATAATAATATATTTATATAATATAAATATATTGTATAATATAAATATATTGTATAATATAATATATATAATAATATAAATATATAATATTTAATATTTAATATAATAATATATAATATATATAATATATATTATATATTTATATAATATTATATATGTTTATATATTATATTATATATGTTTATATATCGTTATATATATTATAATAATATAATATATAACAATAATATATATAATATATAGTACATATATATAATATATATTTATATATCATATTAAATAATATATTATTTTTGGAAAGGAGGGTATTTTTGTAATGGAGTTGGGGCATATGAGGGTATTTATGGAATATAAATTTTAGTTTGGAATGGAATAGGCATTCCATTGGTTTTTGGATGGAATGCCCATTCCACCAAAATGGTGGAATCCCCATTTCAATGGAATCATCATTCCATTGCATTATAACAAACCAAACGAATGGAATGACTTTCTTTCCATTCCATCCAATCAAACATAGCCTATAAGAGACTCGTGACATCAATTGTAATAAACATGATTTGGAATACAACTCTCACTACAGGGGAGATATTTCTCAACATGCATCTTACAATTTAATGAACAAATGTAAGACTCATATTACTAATTTATACGGGTAATTGAATTATTAATGTGTCTCTTAGTATGATACAAGTGGGTGCAAACAATTTTTAAAAAATTATTTTTTTGAATTTTTTAAAAGTAAATGATTTAAAAGTAAATTTATTAAATTTAAAATTTTACTTATCCAAATTATTTTTTGGATTGTGTTTGGGGGTTGAGAAAATGAAAGAGAAAAAAAAATGAATGATTTTTTTTTTTTTCTTTGTCTTTTCTGTTTCGTTTTTAAATTATTAATTTAAATAATAAAATAGGTAAATATGGGCACTTTAGTTGTTGTGTGTTAAATTGTGGTCAATTGTTAGAGTTAATGGAAGTCAACTAACGGCAGGGGACATTTGTGCAATTATGAGTAAAAGTTTCATATGCATGCAATTATGCCTAAACTTAGGGGACATTTGTGTAATTAGTCTGTTTTTAAAAACTGTCAAGAATTGCAAGTTCTTGACAGTTTTTGAAAACTGTCAAGAAAACTATCTTTGTTGACACTTTTTTCTTAACAGTTTTTGAAAACTGTCAAGAGCTTACAATTCTTGACAGTTTCAAGAAATAACTGTCAACAAAGACAGTTTTTCTTGTAGTGATGGGGTTGTTAGTGATAGAATTGCTAGAGAACTGATGCTTATGTAATTTTCTTATTACCTTTATCGTTAGCATTTTATCTAAAATTATCATACTTAATTTGTAGTAAACTAATATGCATGGATGTTTCCATAATTTGAAATGAATTTTTATTACTTCATTATTTTAGTAGAATTGTTTCTAGTAAATATAATAGAAAAAAAATATTATATTATTCCATATGAATTAAATTTTTATTAAAACATTTATATACATACTTATATTATTTACTCAACTAACATACAAATCTAAAACAAATAATAATAATAAAGATACAAATGTCAAATTATAATTAGAATCGATTTTTTAAAATGTTACAACAAAACATGCTCAAGAGCTCTTTTAGAAGGGTAAAATGGTCATGTCACAATTACAAGATATTTAAAATGTTCTAATCAAACAATCTCAAAAGCTCAAGAAGCTCTTCTTAGATACACTATCCAAACTGTAATTAAAAAGCTTAGACTTTTACTTCTTTTCTTCTACTGTCAAAAGCTAAAGTAAAAGTTATATTTAAAATGAATTAGTTTGTTGCTTAAAAAAATAAAAATAAATAAAAATAAAAATAAAAATAAAAAAGGTTATCTCAAACGAGCCGTAAAGCGGTTCAAGAGATAAACATGTAATTAAAGAAAAGATTAAAAAGGAAAGCAAAGATAGAAAGAGGCAGAATCAAACAAAATTTAAAAAAAAAAAAAAAAAAAAAAAAACAATATGAAAAAGAAAGAGAATGAAGGAAGAGGAAAAGAAGTCAGTGGAGATTCAGAGCTGTTATGTGATATTTTCATGTTTTTGGTTTGATTTATTCCTTGATTTCATATATTCTAAATTGGGTTTTATGCAATTATTAGGGGAAGAAGATGAGGCAGAAGAACCGATCGTTTGTGGAAAAGTTGTGAGTGGAAAAGTTGTTGTTTTTGTTCTGAACTTAAACGTTTGTTTCATTTTTGTGTTTGAAATTGTTTTTTTTGGAAATCATTTAAGTGTTAAATTGCTTTTGGTAGTTGTGATACAATGAATTACAGAAAACAATGAAGGTATGTATATAAGTCTGAGATGAGTAAACTATAAATATTATACATATTATTTTAGCAAATGTTCATAGGAGATTATAATTGAGTTTTATAAAGCACAATATGTGTACCCTTCTCCAGTTGTTCGTTATTATTGGCTTTTGGAGCCGTTCTACACATGTGTATGTCGTATGAGTCCCTCAACACGTGTATGATAGATGTCAAATGAGTCAGAGCCGCTCTGCACGTGTATGACAGATGTTATCCCTTGCCATGTATATTTATGAAGTAATTCAACGTACGTGTTGTATTTATGTTTTCGCCAGGCGGACACGTCATCAAAAGAATCAACAAATACTGGGGAAGACGTTGCCACGTCACTCGTTGACCAAGTCAAAGGAGAAATGTGGACCAGACAGCGTGTCAACAAGTCCCAAGTCAAAAAGTCAAAGGTGTATTCGCCATATCAGGATATGTACTCGCCAGGGACAAAAACGTGGTCGCCAAAGGGTGATACCCAGAGATGAAGGTACTCGCTACATCAGTTTACTAAGCATAAACCAACTCGGCAGAAACACAGAAATAAACCCTAACTTCTAGAAGACCCATGATAATGAGGAATCATAAAAAGGGAAAGAGAGAAAGCATATCCGGATCCGTTACAACATGGGAATCCTAGTACGAAAAACCCTACCACCAACACGGCTAAAATCAAGGAGAAACCCTAATTATCATGTATAAATAGAACCATCTATCCCACGAGGAGGGGGTTCGAAAACTTAGAGAGAGAGAGAAGAGAGCAATTGTATGAGAGATCTAAGTGTGTAACAAAGTAATAAGCCTAGTATTATTTTTCCTGCCCTCTGGGGCGCCGTGGTTTTTTCCCATTCAAGGGTTTTCCATGTAAAATCTGTCTCTTGCATGCATTGATTACTTTCTTGCTTTTATTTTGAGTTGATATAATTGTTGAGTGCGTGGCAATCCAAATTTTACCGTCAACAATTGGCGCTAGAAGGAAGGGCCAATTTGAACAGAAACTTCGAAGAACCCTTGTGAATTGAGAAATATGAACAACGACAGCGACAAGGATGGTAACTCCAGCGGGGATCTAATTGTCGAACCAGCCGCGCCGACAGGAGATAGGGTGGTGACGATCGGGGAACAATCGGTAGCAACGCTAGGAACTAGGGCAGCCGACCCCGGGGTTCTGCAGCACTTCCAAACTTCATTGATAAACTTAATCAGCGAGGCTAGCAAAATAGGGCTTTCGCTTCCCATAGGCATGGGAGTCTCTTCTCCCTATGAGTTAACCACTCCTAGAATCCAGCCGCTTAGAAGACTATGGTTGGAAGTTCACATTGCAACCCCCGATGCTCAAGCAAGACAATCCACTGAAGAGACTCCCTAAGACCACCCTGAGAATTTCGAAGGAAGAAAGCAAATGAAGGGAAAAGGCGTGATGAATGAAGAATCTATGGAGGGGCGAGACTAGATGCGAACACATAGGGTTAATTCCAGTGACACATACCAAAGGAACCGGCAGAGACACCGTTCTATCTCGTCTGAAGACAAGAGTCCTCGTCCGCGAAGGGAATTACTATCAAAAAGAGCGCGGCGGAGAAGATCCAAGAGCAGAGAAGATCGAAGAAGCATGGATGATAGAGGCAATCATGGAAGAATGACAATCAAGAGCAGACTCGATCCAGCAGGAGAGCCAACTGGTCAGCGAGATGTCACCTTACAAGAGCTATCAAGGAAGGTTTCAACGATGGCACGAAGATATGGCCACAATGTATCTTCGGATGATGAGTCAAATAGCCCATTCGTTGAAAGTATTGCTCGCACCCAATTTCCTGACAGATTCTGAATGCCAACCATCAAGCAGTATAAAGAGAACAGAGATCCAAAAGAGCATGTCCGCCGATTCCGTAATATCATGGCCCAATATTCATCCAATGACGTATTGTTGTGCCTAACATTCCCCCAAACATTCGGCGACCTCGCCTCCAGGTGGTTTGGGCACCTCCAGGTGGTTTGGGCAACTCCCGCTGGGGAGCATTAACAGTTTTTCAAGCCTCAGCAAAGCATTCATAAGACAGTTTATAGGAAGTGTGCAAAGAAGAAAGTCGCTCGCCCATCTATCAAACTTGAAGCAAGAACGTAGTGAGTCAATCAAGAAATATATAGCAAGATTCGGAAAGGAGGTCGCTCAAATCGAAGACGCTAGTGATGTAGCGGTCATCACCGCCTTCACCAATGGGTTGCAAAGCGGTCGACTGTCTTTTGACCTGCGTAGGGATCGGCCAAAAACTTACGAAGAGATGATGGAAATAGCTGGCGACTTCGCACTGGCGGAGGAAGAAGAAGTAGCACAAGGAGGTAGCTACGTGCATGGCCACAAGCCCGATTCAAAATCAGAGCACAAGGATGACAAGAAAACACAGTCGCGTGATCGTCAGAAAGATGAAAAGAACCAAAATGGGCAACCTAGGGAAAGCAGAGGAAACAACCGAACCAGTAGGTTCCGGGGAAGGTATAGCCATTACACCCCTCTAACAGGTGATCAAGAGGAGATACTCTCTGTAGTAGAAGACAAGGGACTCGCCAAGTATCCTCGGCGACAGTCAAATAATGCACGAAGGGATACAACTAAATACTGCCGATTTCACAAAGATCATGGGCATGACACTTCAAAATGTTTTCAGCTGCGTGACCATATTGAGAGTCTAATCAGAGAGGGGCACCTGAAAGATTTTACACTGAAAGGAGACAAGCATGGCGGGCGCCAAGATAGCCGCCAAGGAAGTGGGCAGGAAAGAAAAAGCCCAAGGAGAAACAGCCCCGGCGCTACAATAAACACCATTTTCGATGGACCCCATACATGCAGAAGCAATCGAGAGAGAATGTCAGAAGTCAGAGAAGTAATGTATGAGGGCAGAAATATGGAGATAAACTCTGTGCAGAGAAACCCAAAGAAAGGAAGAGAAGGACATGAACCCATAACATTTACTGCTGAAGACTCAGATGGGATTGATGCCAAGCCCAACGATGCAATTGTAGTGAGGGTTCAAATAGCACACAGGGATGTACTCCGAGTAATGATAGACAACGGGAGTTCAGCCGAAATTTTAAGTGCCAGAGTATACGATGAGCTGCGACTGGACAGGAAAGATCTGGAGCCCTTCCATGTACCATTGAAAGGTTTTGGGGGCGCAGAAGTAAGATCGTTGGGGACTGTGAAGCTACCGGTGAGGTTTGGGACAGCACCGTGCCGACGAATGATCCTACTGGATTTCGTCGTGGTCGACATTCACAACTGGCCGTATAATGCTTTACTCGGCCGACCATTCCTGAACAAAGCCCGAGCAGTCACCTCAACCCACGCATTTAAAGTGAAATTTCCTACAGAGTTTGGGGTTGGGGAATTAAAAGGATCACAAGAAATGGCTCGCCGCGCTAACCTCTTAATTTTCAAAGACAAGGCAGAAGTGGAAACCTTGAGCATATTTGAGGTAAATAAGGAAATGCAAGAAGAAAATCAAGGAGCTTTCGAATTGGATCCAAGGGATAAAGCGAGTAGGGAAAAAGAAAAGCCCACTGAGTGTTGTTCTAGACGAGACAGAACCTGATAAAACAACCAAGATTGGTGCAAGGCTGGCCGAACAAGTCAAGAGAGATGTATCGAACTTGCTGATAGAGTACAAAGAAATCTTTGCATGGAGCCATGAAGATATGCCAGGGATTAGTAGAAGCGTGATCTAGCATAACTTGGCCGTAGACGAAAAAAGCAAACCGGTGGTGCAGAAAAGGAGAAGCTTTAACCCGGAGAGGAGTGCAGCAATAAAAGAGGAAATATCTAAACTACTTGCCGCAGGATCAATCAGAGAAGTTAAATATCTGGAATGGGTGGCGAACGTAGTCCTTGTGAAAAAGAAGAATAATCAGTGGAGGATGTGTGTAGACTTCACCGATCTAAACAAGGCTTGCCCCAAAGATAGCTTCCCACTACCAAGAATTGACCAGTTGGTCGATGCAATGGCCGGACACGAGACGTTGAGCTTCATGGATGCATACTCAGGATATAACCAAATCAAGATGCACAAGCCAGACAAAGAGAAAACAGCATTCACCACGGATCAAGGGTTATACTGCTATACAGTCATGCCATTCGGCCTGAAGAACGCTGGAGCAACTTACCAGGGCCTAGTCAACAAGATGTTCGCTAGACAAATAGGGAAGAATATGGAGGTATATGTTGACGACATGCTAACAAAGAGCGTCACAGCGGACAAGCATGTTGATGACCTTAGAGAGACATTCGATGTGTTAACTAGATACGGAATAAAGCTGAACCCTGCAAAATTTGTATTCGGTGTACCTTCTGGCAGATTCCTGGGATATCAAGTGTATCAGAGAGGGATAGAGGTGAACCCTGACAAGATCCAGGCCTTAGCTAAAATGATTTCCCCAAAGACCCTAAAGGATGTCCAAAAACTCACAGGGTGCTTAGCATAATTAAACAGATTCATAGCAAAATCAACTGACCGGTGCCTACCATTCTTTAAAGCTTTCAAGAAAGGCAAAGGGGTCGAGTGGAATGAAGACTGCGAGAAGGCTTTCCAAGCCTTGAAAGAGTACCTCGGGCGAGCACCACTGTTGTCAAAACCAGTAGCCGGAGAAATACTTTACATGTATCTATCTGTCTCTAAAGCAGCCACAAGCTCTGTACTGGTGAGACAGGAAGAGGGGGTTCAAAACCTATATATTACACAAGCAAAGGTCTATTACCAGCTGAGACAAGATACTCGCCAGCCGAGAAGATGGCACTCGCCCTAATAACAGCGGCGAGGAAGTTAAGGCCGTATTTCCAGGCTCATAAAATCAGAGTATACACCAATTGCCCACTGAAACTGATTTTGCAGAAGCCAGAGGTATCCGGTAGACTAACCAAGTGGGCGATCGAATTGGGTGAATTTGATGTAAAGTATCTCCCAAGGACAGCAATCAAGGGCCAAGCAATGGCGGATTTTGTGGCAGAGTTCACCGAACCAAACACGGAAGTAGCAAGGATGATGGTGGAACAAATTAAGAAAACATTCAGGTGGCAACTCCGTGTTGACGGGTCGTCAAACACGCATGGCAGCGGGGCAAGGGTAGTGGTATCAACCCCGGAAGGAGATTCAGTAGAATGTGCCTTGCGTTTTGACTTCAAAGCTACCAACAACCAAGCCGAGTATAAAGCGCTCATAGCAGGACTAAGAGTTTGCACAGTCCTAGGAGCCGATGAGGTGGAAATTTTCAGCGACTCCCAAGTCATTGTTAATCAAGTATTAGATGAATACTAGGCGAGAGATGAAAACATGATCGCTTACCTAAAATTAGCAAAGGAGCTGCTGGGGAGGTTTAAAGAGTATAGGATTATCCAGATTCCTAGAAAAGAAAATGAACAGGCTGACACCTTGGCAAAATTAGCATCCGCCACAATCAACATCTGGCCCAGAACTATTCCCATGATTCACCAACTGCAGCCAAGTATAGTCAAACAAATGGAAGTTGGGGCAGTCTTTGGCGAAACAATAGCTGTGAAACAAAATAATGCACGGTGTGTATAAAACTATCTAGAGGGGGGTGAATAGATTTTAAATGATTTTACCCAATTTTCGCATATAAGTCAATTTTACGAAAATGCCCCTAACTAGTTAAAAAAACAATCAAGTGTAATATGGTGCGGAATGTAAATAACACTTGATATATACGTGGAAAGCCTCACGGAAAAAACCACGGGCTGTTATGTGCGCCACACATGAACCTCGAATCCACTAATTGAAATGATTACAACCTAATCCCGGTTAAATGATCTAATCCCGATCAATAATCATCACAACTACCTAATCCCGGTATGAGTGGACCTAGTCCAATTGCTTGTGATTTAAGCTACCTAATCCCGATAGCAACACAAGACTTAGTTCTCAATGAAGAGATAATAGAGCCTATGTGAATATGTATGAATATTCAAAGAGCAAATAAAGCTAGGAAACCTTAGATGCTTATCTAGGATGATTAGATGTTAATTGATGCAATCCTAGATATCAATAGCTAAATGACATGTCATAAAGCTTAGCTAATCAAAGATTAAACAACCTAGATATAGCTATCAAAATACAACACTCAATCATGTCAACACAACAATCTCTATTTTGTATCTAGAATATATTCTAAGAATATACAAATAATATAAGAGATGTCAATGATAAATAAAACACTAATTATATATGATAATAGTGAAGAACTTACCAAAGAATGTGTGTTGACCAAAACCCATGCAAGCAAGCATCCTAACTATGCTAGAAAATGCTAGATGATATTTTGATGCATATGAGAATGGTTTTTGAGTGTTAAAAATGTGTTCTTGATTTGATTTTCTCTCAAGTGTCTCTCTTTGAAGTTTAGGGTTCTTAGAGTTAAAGAACATGTAGTTAGAACTAGAGATAATGATGTATTTATAGAGAGTGAAAAAAGTTGGGTGAAATGACAATTTTGTCCCAACTTTACGGACCAATTTGGCGGGCAATTCTGCTGCCCGTGCCCGTAGAAACAAGGGAGCAGAAATGCACCTGACACTGGTTGCAATTCGTTGCCCAGATTTTGCGGCCACAGTCCGCATAAATCTGCCACAGCATAGCTCAATGTTTGAGCACACCGAAACATGACCAAACGACATCGAAACCTTTCATATGATATATTGTTGGAAAGGTATGAAAGTCTACTTTCTACTCCGATTTATGGAATGACATTTTGATGTCTGTAGAAAATGTTATGGTCAATTGAGTGACCAATGGTCAGATTCGGATCACAGCTGTGATGCCCTTTTTTAGTGGTCACTTTGGAATTTTCAAAACCAATCCAAACGGTCATGAAATATTACGAATAATATACCGTTGGAAAGGTATGGGTGTCTAGTTTGCCCAGAAGTTTACAAAACTCAATTTTAATCTTTTTATAAAAAGTTATGGTCATAAGACCATACAAAGGTCAGTTTTGAAAAACATATAAATCATTGAAATTCAATCTTTTGAAACTAGACACTTTACTCCAAACAACCAAACCAAAAACTACCACTTATCCAAGAGAAGAATGAGACCTTCTCAAGTGGTCAACCGTCGTGCTAAGACATGCACACCATCGTGCAAGCGCGGACGTTTCCGATCAATATCGGGAAACGAATTACAAGACACATACACACACAACAAGATATATCAACAAGGTGCTAGTGGGTAATGTGACATGTGAAGAGTATGCACACAAATGCAAGTATGCTAAGTGTGTGTGTGCAATCTAAATCTCTTCAATGAAAACTAAACACTAAAGATATACCTTTGGAGTGCTTGTCAACCTTGAGGACTTGAGAGGGTCTTTGAGCTTGATCATGAATCACTTAAGCTACCCTTACATATAATCCCCAACACGTGGTTTGTCCACGAAATAAGCCAATCAAGATATGGGAATCCTTACAAGATGGATAACACCAATCAAAGAATACCTTGTCAATGATGTACTCCCAAGCGATCCATTGGAGGCAAAGCGACTGAAGTACATAGATACAAGATATTCAGTACTCAATATAGAACTGTACAAAAGGGGGTTCTCAATGGCACTACAGAGATGTGTCGGGCTTGTAGAAGCAGAAGGGATCCTGAGAAGCATACATAGTGGAAATTGTGGGAATCATGCTGGAGGTGTCAGCCTAGCCCACAAAACATTAAGACAGGGTTTTTACTGGCCAACATTGTTCGCCAATGCTAAAAGGGTAGCAGTAAGGTCTGAGGCATGTCAGAAAATTGCAAACAACATTCGCCAACCACCTGAACTCTTGTAGAGTATTACCTCGCCTTGGCCATTCGCCATGTGGGGAATTGACTTGATCGGTCCAATGCCGATAGCACCCGGAGGAGCAAAACATGCCATTGTGGCTGTGGATTATTTTACAAAATGGGTAGAAGCCAAGTCATTGGTGCACATAATAGAAGAAAACACTACAAGCTTTGTGAAGAAAAATATCCTGTACAGATTCGGGATACCAAACACCATCATCATTGACAATGGAACCCAATTCGATGGTAAGAAATTCAGGGAGCTGTGTGACAAGTATGGAATCAACAACTACTACGCAACTCTAGCGCACCCACAGACAATTAGTCAAACTGAAGCAGTAAACAAGATCATAAAGCACAACCTAAAGGCCAAACTAGCTGCGAAGAAGGGTAACTGGGCAAAGAAGTTACCACAGGTACTATAGGCGTACCGAACTACAGAAAGAAGCTCAACAGGCGAGACCCCATACTCCATGGCTTTCGGAGCTGAAGCTGTCATCCCCGTGGAAACATCTTTTTCTTCACCAAGGGTACAACTATTCCAGCCAGAACTAAACATAACTAAAATGTGGCCTGGACGAGCTAGAAGAAAAGAGAGAACGTGCACAAATAAGAAACGCTGCCTATCAGCAAAGGGCGGCCAGGTATTACAACTCACATGTGCGTGAAAGAAAATTTGCACTCGGCGACTTAGTGCTGAAAAGAGTAAATCCAGGAACCAGAGACAAAGCTGCAGGATCACTCGCAGATAAATGGGAAGGGCCTTATCAAATTACGGGCATAGCTGGTCATGGGGCATATCGCATTACTCGAGAGGGCTTCGGCGAACTACCTTGACCATGCAATGCACAGTACCTGAAAATATACTACCCTTGACTGCTTCACCGCCTTTCAGAATTTACTTTAATGTTTTCTGTTTAAGCATTTTTTTCCTTTTTTAGCATTTTTTCTTTCCCTTTTTACTTTGATAAAAGGTTACAGGAGATATTCAATAAAGAGTAATTTATTACTGAGAACTCAAGATTTGGCTCGCCACTGAAAGTAACCAGTGTCCAAAGATTACTCGCTATCATGCATCATAAGTGACTCGCCGTTGCGTAAAGACGAGTTTAATACTCGCAGCAGCAGAAGCGAGCGAGATAACTAAAAATTATAGCAGGCTAAAGGCGAACACGACACCACAGCCTGAACCTATCATAAAACCGATCGGTGACCGCCACCGATAGTAGAACAAAACCCCCGGAAAGACACGAGAAGCGTCCGATCAAAAAGCGTACATGAGACATCTCAAGGAAAAATGCTGGGGGTCGAAAAAAGCTAGCTGAAAATAAAATGACTAAAGTCAAAAGCAAAAGTTGGAGACGTCCCGATAGTATGCTTAAAATAAAATTTAGTGTATGGTCGAATACGTCTTGACAAACACTGAGTACGCCAAAAACTCAGCAATGGCAGCTGAACAAAAACAATAGTATACTTAAATAAAAATTTGGTGTATGGTCGGATACGTCCTGACAAACACTAAGTACGCCAAAAACTCAGCAAAGGCAGCTAAATAAAATAAAAATGAAGCAAAATAAGAGTTATAAATTTTATAAAGACTATTTACAATTGAAGTTACAAAAGGTGCCAAGAGCTATTCACAACTGAAGTACAAAAAGGTATGGCATAATCTTAACTAACTGTCGGAGGATCCTCAATGTCTTCATCATCCTCAATCTCATCTTTATAAGGCCAGACTACCTCTTTGTCCCCATCCGGCATGAAAGGCCCAAAATCCCTACCGGCAACAGGACCTAAATCGGGTTCAACACCAAAACCAGAAAAGCTGCCCTTCTAACCGGAAGTAATAGGTGTTGAAGGCACGCTTACTGGGAATTTCTAAGTGCATTGGATGGGGCTCAGTCCTGGTGTAATGACAGTGGGCTTTCCATCGTTGTCTCTGTTCTTTAATTGAACCCACTGCGCTGGCCATATGCCGTTGAAGAGACTTGTCGAAGCACCTTAGAGCTTTTTCATTCGAATAATCTTTCATGGCAAAGAACTTCTTCAACTGCCGCATGCCTCGTTCAAATTCGCGCAATAAAAGCACATCATAAGCAGGGGATCTCTTAAAACGATCAACTGCTTCAACCTCCAAAACAGCTTTTAGGTCATTGAAGATGACATCATGCGAAGATAACTGGTTGCGTAAGTCCAACGCCTCACATTCAGCTTTCTCTTTAGCCTCCTCAGCTAGTCGCTCAGCCTCTAAACGCGCTGCGAGGGATTCTTGACTAGCAGACAACTGCTCTTTCAGCTAGCGAATCTCCTCCTCAGTAACAGACAATTTTTCTTCTGCAGCTAGCTGAGCAGACAAATAACCATCTGCGGACTCTCTTAGTTGAGTGAGTTGTTGAGTATAGGACTCTTCAGCAGAGAGCTTCTCAGCGGCCAAAATAGAAGCCTGCTCTCGCAGACATTTACTCTCTCGGGAAACTTTGTTCCCATACCTATAGCTCTCAGCCAACTCATACATCATCTGAAAAAAGAAACATACAAATTAGGAAGCATATATAAACAGAGATATAACAGGATTACGGTGGGGAGCTTACCAGAGAGTGGCAGTTAAAGAAAAACTCCATCTTTCTGTTGCAAGGTTTGCCTTTCACATGCTCCCAGCCCTCACCAATGTACACATTGTGGTTGATCAATGCGAGCAAATTTTGGTAGCCGAAAAAATCCGAAAGAGACACGTCTCCTCATCGGCTTCAGTTGATCCCATGGGAGGAGCTTCACGGGCAACACCTGAACCAGAAGCAAACGCTGAACCAGAAGCAGAAGCCCCGGTTGCTTTGATGGTCCTGGCCGACCAGCCGACTCTGGTCGACTAGGCGGCCTAGGCTGACCTGAAGAAGAAGCATTCGGCTCACCACAGCCACCAGAGGAGAGGCTACTCGGGACGGAGAGGCTGCTCGGGGCGGAGTAGGAGCAGGGACATTTAATTCATTAACCTCCTCAGGAGGAGGCACCGCTGCATTTGCCCCTTCAGCAGGATCCTCGTGAGTAGCTGTTTGAGTAGAGAGAGTTTCGGCGAGTACAGGTTCATTAGCACCGTCCTCGTCCAAATACACAACATACTGCACAACCCTTGTCGCCCATTTAGGGGGTCGAGCAGCATGATCAGGGGTACCCTCAGCTGGGTGTTTGCCTCTACCGGTTCTGGGGGTTAGGTCACTTGTAGGATCAAGAGGAGTCTCAGGGACATCCGTATCAAAAATAGGGATGTCTCTAACCGCCCTTAAACGCTAACCTTATCTTTACCTTTGCGGCTAGGGGTAGTCGCAGCAGGAGTACTCGTAGCAACCTCCGGATTCACAGGGGGCTGCCCCGATTCAACACCTCCCCCAGTAACATCACCAACTTCCTCGCTGTCTGAGAGATCACCACCATCCGGGCTAGCAATTCCTTCCTTAGCCAAACCAGCAGTATGTCTTTCACTGGCAGCCTCGAAATTCTTCACTACCCGGGCTTGCAAATCACAAACTGTATCGAAGTCACACACTGCAAAGAGCAACCAAAGTGTTACCAATAGAACAAACAGAGTGATAACATAAAGGAAAAGCAGGTAAAACTTACGGCGAGGAAGCCTGGTAGGCAAACGCGAAAAAATCCACTGGGTGATCATTTTCTCCTCATCCAAAAGGAATGGTCGGCCTCTCTCGTCCAAAGGAAAGACGGCTGCCGCAGCAAGATGAGAGATCTCTCCATCCAGTAAAACGGGGATTGCCTTCGACCAGGCTTTAGGAGAAGTGAAATGCCTGGGAACTTTCTTCGCCGAAAGGTTACGGAGACCACTGGCTGGCACATCTTTGCCTCATACGCCGCCAATAAAGAACCAACTGTTCTTCACCTCTTGTTCGAGGTAGGGAAACCCTAAATGAAACCTTTCTTCTTTTCATCACTGGAGACTTCTGATCACGCTCCAAATGTTCACATTTAGCGCTCCATTTTCCTATATTTTTGTACTTGTTTCTTTAGTAAAACCGGGTATTTAATGGTTAAAATAAGTGTTTCAGGTAATTAGGGAAGTTCAGGGGCAATGGTGTAATTTTGGACAAATTAGGGGCAAAAGTGCAATAATCGGATTATAATTGAAGATTATTGTGAATAAGGGAAAGTAGAGGGGTGCATATTGTATATGCTAGCAATGCACAGCATCAGCATGCCACGTCAGCACGCTAGACGACGCTGTTTTGAGGTTGCACGTGTCACGCCTGACGTCAGCATGACGTCAAGTCGTCTTCTTGCTCTAGCCGGGTCGACCCGACCCGACCCGTAACTCGACCAGGTCGACCCGGTTCAGACCCGACTTGCAACCCGACGTTTTTTGACCACTTTCCGACATATTTTTTGGTGATCTCTGCCCAGATCGGTAGCCCTCCTCCTTCTGGTCACGATGGATCCACTTTTGGCCTCTCATGCACGTCATTTTCTTCACCTCCAAGTCCATCAACTTCCATTGATGGTGCAAGCTTCAAGCTTGATTCCAGCGAGTTCTTGGCCGCCCAAAGATGTCCAAACTCGCCCAATCTTGGTGGTTTCATACCGTGGGAACATTCCCGCAGTCCAAAAGGTTAGAACTCGCCGCCAAGCTCCGTAAATGCACGGCGACTTCCGACGGTGGGAACAAGCTCGCCATCCAGGGGAGACAAGCCCGCCGGAGCAACCGACTTGGAATTTTGCACGTCCAAACCATGCCCAAACACTCCCTACTATATATATTCATCTTTCCCAACCTTAAACACAATCCCTAATGTCCAATTAAATACCTAACTTAGCCTAAATTACCTTAGAATTACTCTAGTTTAGCTTAGACTTACACCACCTCACACTACATAGTTCATGTGAATTTTCTAGCTTGGAAGAAGAAGGATTGGTGCTCTATTGAAGAACAAGAAGCTTTCCTACTTGTGGTTTCTTCTTACTTTTACTTCTCTTCCATTTATTTGTAATTCATGAACATGTATGTGTGAAACTAATTATTGCATACTGTGTATAAAACTATCTAGAGGGGGGGGGGGGGGTGAATAGATTTTAAATGATTTTACCCATTTTCGCATACATTTCAATTTTACGAAAATGCCCTTACTAGTCACAAAAGTATAACAAGTGTAATATGGTGCAGAATGTAAATAACACTTGATATTTACGTGGAAACCCTCACGGGAAAAAACCACGGGCTGTTATGTGCCCCACACATGAACCTCGAATCCACTAATTGAGATGATTACAACCTAATCCCAGTTTAATGATCTAATCCCGATCAATAATCATCACAACTACCTAATCCCGGTATAAGTGGACCTAGTCCAATTGCTTGCGAATTAAGTAACCTAATCTCGGTCACAACACAAGACTTAATTCTCTAAGAAGAGATAATACAACCTAAGTGAATATTATGAATATCCAAAAATGCAATTAGAGCTAGGTTACTCTATATGCTTATCTAGGATAATGATTTTGCAATAAATTCAATCCTAGATATTAAAAGCTAGATGACATGTCAAATAGCTTAGCTAAACATAGATTATGAAAACCTAGATAGCTATCAAAATACAACACTCAATCATGTCAACACAACAATCTCTATTTTGTATCTAGAATATAATCTAAGAAGATACAAATAATATAAGAGATGTCAATGATAAATAAAACACTAATTATATATGATAATAGTGAAGAACTTACCAAAGAATATGTGTTGACCAAAACCCATGCAAGCAAGCATCCTAACTATGCTAGAAAATGCTAGATGATATTTTGATGCATATGAGAATGGTTTTGAGTGATCAAAGATGATCAAAGATGAGTTCTTGATGAAAAAGCTCTCTTTGAAAATGCTCTCAATTAAAAATATGATTTTTGAGTTATGAAAGTGACCTAAGATCAAAGAGGCATATATATATGATGTCCAATTGAAGCTATGTCGTTTTGGAAATTTTCCAAAAAGTTTCTGCGCAAACTGCTCTACGTAGGGCAGATTTTGGGTAGGTGTAGGGCGGATTGAAAAATCAATCAGGTGCCCGCTCTACGTAGGGCGGGTGAACAGCGGAATGGGCGCGACAGAGCATCAGCTTCAACTTCAAGTGCCTCAAAACATAACCAAACGACATCGAAACCTTTCATATGATATATCGTTGGAAAGGTATGGATGTCTACTTTCTACTCCAATTTATGGAATGAAATTTCGATGTTTGTAGAAAAAGTTATGGTCAATAGAGTGACCAAAGGTCAGAAACGGACAACAACATAGTTGCCCTGTTTTGGTGGTCACTTTGGAGATTTCAAAACCAATCCAAACGATCATGAAATATTACGAATAATATACCGTTGGAAAGGTATGGGTGTCTAGTTTATCCAAAATTTACAAAACTCAATTTAAATCTTTTTATAAAAGTTATGGTCACAAGACCAACAAAGGTCAGTTTTTGAAAAAAACATTGAAATTCAATCTTTTGAAAACTAGACACATTACTCCAAACAACCAAACCAAAACTACCACTTATCCAAGAGAAGAATGAGACCTTCTCAAGTGGAACCATCGTGCTAAGACATGCACACCATCGTGTAAGCACGGACGTTTCCGAACATCCTTCGGGAAACGAATTATACCACAATTAAAGCTAACATACATGAAGTGCACGTGGGTATTGAATGCATCCTAATGCCTAACATGTCATGGCATTATCATAGAATAGATGCACTCAAATCAAACATGCATGAATAAAATATGACTTTGCATTCTAATGCCTAAACATGTGGCATTATCATAGAATAAGATGCCTCAAATCAACATGCTGAATAAAATTCATGACTTTGCATTCTAATGCCTAAACAGTCATGGCATTTCAATAAACTAGATGCATAATTTAATGCAAGAAGAGATATTGATAATCAATAAAGCCAATGCACACAAAATATAAACACAACATTCAAGAATAAGAGTTATGCATGTTGTGTGTGTGTGCAACTATATCTCTTCAAGGCAAAGTAAGCACTAGATATACCTTTGGTGCTTGTCCTCTTGAGGTCGTGAAAGGGTCTTTGATCTTAACCTTAAACACCTAGCTACCCTACAACCCAACAACCCCAACGTGTGATTTGTTCACGAAATAAGCCAATAAATGTATGGGAATCTTACAATCTCCCCCTTTGGCTATTTCGTGACAAAACCTACTACTCATTGATCCTCACAACATACTTGAATCTACGGGATTAAACAAGATATTCTACATTAAAAAGAGATAAAAATATAAAAAAAAACTTCAAGTCTTCAATTCTTGTAGAACTATCAACCCTTCAAAACAAAAGATTATACTTTCCAGAGCAAGAGTATGTGAGATGATCAAGTTGGGATAAAACAAGCATTTGCATTTAAGATTTTAAGCACAACCATCGCAATGTATGTGTATGCAATGCTCCCCTCAACGGGTTACCTACTCCCCTCAATTAATATTTCCCCATATGCACAATTGCCACTACAATTTGCAAAGTCCCCCTTACTATATCCTACTCCCCTTTTTGTCAGATATAGGCAAAGGAGTAGTCCCCAACCGGGTCACTCATAGCAATGAGAGATAGTAGCCAGCAAGATATTTGCATAATCAATATAAGTCACTTTATGCATCTCAATTAATTGGAGAGAAACAAGGCGATTTATTTAAAAGAAAAATGTGTGAATTAAACATGCTTTGCATACAAGACATGTAGCATTCAAGTCCAAAATACAATGGTATTTGGCAAAGCAGATGACAAAGGTTTCTAATAAGAATTCAAACCAATTTCACCAATGTCATGAGTAAAGAAAGGATATAGAATATATTGATTTCAATTAGGAACAACTATATCCAACTTTATAGCAAAACAAGGCATGAGCGACTTTGCACCCTATTTGATTTTTCCAGGTTGAGAAAACCCGTATGATAGTAGCCATGTTCAACAATAAAGAAGGAGAGACATTGGAATTTAAATTCCTTTAAACAGATACAAGATCCTTTATTCATTTTGAGTCCATAAGCTTTTGTCACACAAGATTGCATTTAAAAATTGCATCATCAATTCAGCTTTTTCATTTGAGCATGGATATGAATTCATGCTTTTCAATATTCATTAGCATGTCATTAAGAATCATCATGTCATGGAGATAACTATAGGTCATTCACATCTACTTCCTATGTAAATCTCCTAGTCAAAATGCATATTTGAACATAAATATGACATGGATGTAACAAGCAAGGTTCACACTAGAATAGAAAACATATACATATGTACAACCAAGCTTACTCAAGCAATCAAAAGAAGAGGCATAAGATATTTCAAATTTTTTGCAATTACAAGAATGCAAAATAGCTATCTTTGCTTGAGTCCTCATATGGGTCAATCACCAACCTTCATCATTGAAGGTCATGAGGTCCTATGGACTACTAAGTCCCATTGGACTTAGTGACCTATGGAGACAAGTTTGTCTCGTAGCAAGCGAGTCATCTTTTCTTATCCACTTAGGTGAAACAATTTCTTCCTAGTGGTCAAAAGTCTTTCAGAGATCTAGATGTGCATAGGATCATGTAAATGAATTTTCTTCTTCCTATGAGCAAGCATACTGCTCTAGCTTTCTCTCACATCAATCTGCTTTAACCTCTACAAATGCCGATGTAATGAAAGCACTTTGGTCTATCATGACCATTAACACCACAAAAAATGACATGTAGGGACAAAGTTAGGACATCATACCATGTTCCTTGGGCATGCATAGGAGCCTTCCTGTCTTTGTGGTTGTCTTGTTGTTGGATAAGATCTCTCTCTTTGTTGTTGACCAAGACTTGTTTACTTCCTTGGTTGAGTTTGCATGATTGGTCTCTTCCTTTGATGGAGTTGAATTTGAGGGAATTAGTAGAGGGAACTCTTGTAGGCTAAGCTGAGGTTGTCTTCTTGGGGCTACCTTCACTGTGCACTATGAGAGCATGTCCTAGATCAATCTTCTTCCTAGGAGTTTGCACCGGTGAAGCTTCTTTGTAGCTCAAGCTCTTGACAACACATCTTGTTAGGAGTGGAGGACTCCTTGCCATCTTCAAATCCAAGACCTCTCTGTCACAAGGACTCTTCCAGCACTTAACATGTGGTCAAGTTTTTCGGTGCTAGAAACTATCCTAATCCTTGACCCTTGGCCTCTCAAGCTCTCTTTTTAGATCCTCTTCATTCCCTAGATAAGTCTAACTCCTTTCTTAGCTTATCTTCAATATTCTTAGATCTATCCACTTGTTCACTTAAGTGGTCACATGAGCCAAAAGGTTCTAGATTCTCTTCTCTCAATCTTCATATTCTTTTTCTTGGTCTTCATTGCTAAGCTTTTTAAAACTCAGTGAGGTATTCATCTAGAACCTTTTCTCCACATATCCATTGGGAGTTAGAGGAAGAGTCATCTTCATTAGAGTCACTTTCTTCTTGACTCTCATCTCTTCTTCATTGTAGAGATAGGAAAGGCAAAAGTTGTTCTAACAATCCATTCAAGCTTGAGGGACTCCTTCAAAAACTTTCACTTTGTGTCCCGCTTGTGAGAGCAACCTAATGCCCAGAATTGCCACAACCTCTTCATCACTATCACTGAAGTGGCGACCTCTCTCTTTCATCTTCCAAGTTAGCCAATCCTTGGAGATATGCCCGAATCCTCCACATTCGTAGCATGAATCTTCTCTCTGAAGACATTCATGATATGGCTTGACATTCTTGATTGTGTCGTCTTTTTCTGAAGTCATTCCCTTTGAGCCATAACCACTCTTTGTAGATTCAAGAACTTCTTGATCCCTTGCAATGAGTGCCATGTCTTCATATGAGTCATCCTCCTCCTCTTCATCTTGGATTGTCTTCAAGGCAATATCCTTTTTCTTCTTAGGAGGAGATGTGGTAGCCTTTCTTGATTCATAGGCTAGAAGTCTTCCAATGACTCACCGCTTCATTCCTTGTAGGTGTCATTTTCTCTAAAGCCGTCACTTTAGGTTCAAACCTCTCGGGAAGGATCGCATGATCTTTTGCTGATCTTCTATCCGAGTAAGGATCACCAAGTGGTGACTTTGGTTCACAATGTCCATTAGTCTCACTTGGAAGTCATTGAAATGCTCGTGCTCTTCCATCCTATGGTCTCAAACGAGTTTGAAGACTTGAAGCTTTGAGTCCTTGACAACCTCGGTGCCTTCATGGCAACTTCTAGGATGTCATGCCTCTTTAGCAATCCTAGTAATTTGATTCAGTTTGTACTGATTTTCACTCATGCACATCGGATGGCATGAATAGCCTTGTTGTTCCCATGGAGTCAATAAATTCTTGAGGCCTCCACTGTGCCTTAGGCTTGAGAACTTCTTCTCCTCCATCCGTAAGAGTCATCATAGGTGGAGCATATCCATCTTCAACCGCCATCCATGCCCTATCATGGATTTGGCATATGTATGCTTCATCTTCCCCTTCCATGGGAGTAATTATCGCCGGTGGCAACGGTGGCTCAGCTAGACGCTCCCTCTTTGCTATCCCAAAATCACTCATAGTGTTGGATGAATGCAAATGAGAGTAATGCAAAATGTATGAATAAATCAAAAAAATCACACAAAATGCAAAACACACCAAAATGAGCAAGGATCCCACCTATGTATGTCTAGGAACCCGCTCTGATACCAATTGAAACTAATTATTGCACAGTGTGTATAAAACTATCTAGAGGGGGGGTGAATAGATTTTTAAATGATTTTTACCCATTTTCGCATACATTTCAATTTTACGAAAATGCCCCTACTAGTCACAAAAGTATAACAAGTGTAATATGGTGCAGAATGTAAATAACACTTGATATTTCGTGGAAACCCTCACGGGAAAAATCACGGGCTGTATGGCGCCACACACGAACCTCGAATCCACTAATTGAGATGATTACAACCTAATCCCAGTTTAATGATCTAATCCCGATCAATAATCATCACAACTACTAATCCCGGTATAAGTGGACCTAGTCCAATTGCTTGCGAATAAGTAACCTAATCCCGGTCACAAACACAGACTTAATTCTCTAAGAAGAGAGAATACAACCTAAGTGAAATTATGAAATATCCAAAATGCAATTAGAGCTAGGTTACTCTATGCTTATCTAGGATATGATTTTGCAATAAATTCAATCCTAGATATTAAAGCTAGATGAATGTCAAATAGCTTAGCTACATAGATTATGAAAACCTAGATAGCTATAAAATACAACACTCAATCATGTCAACACACCAATCTCTATTTTGTATCTAGAATATAATCTAAAGAAGATAAATAATATAAGAGATGTCAATGATAAAAAAAACACTTATATATGAATAGTGAAGAACTTACCAAAGATATGTGTGACTAAAACCCATGCAAGCAAGCATCCTAACTATGCTAGAAAATTAGATGATATTTTGATGCATATGGAATGGTTTTGAGTGATCAAAGATGATCAAAGATGAGTTCTTGATGAAAAAGCTCTCTTTGAAAATGCTCTCAATTAAAATATGATTTTTGATTTATGAAAGTGACCTAAGATCAAAGAGGCATATATATGATGTCCAATTGAAGCTATGTCATTTGGAAATTTTCCAAAAGTTTCCGCGCAAAACCGCTCTACGTAGGGCGGATTTTGGGCGGGTGTAGGCGGATTGAAAAATCAATCAGGTGCCGCTCTCGTAGGGCGGTGGTGACAGCGGAATGGGCGCGACAGAGCATCAGCTTCAACTTCAAGTGCCTCAAAACATGACAAACGACATCGAAACCTTTCATAGATAATCGTTGGAAAGGTATGGATGTCTACTCTACTCCAATTTATGGAATGACATTTAGATGTTTGTAGAAAACGTTAGTCATAGAGTGACCAAAGGTCAGAAACAGACAACAACATAGTTGCCCTATTTTGGTGTCACTTTGGAGATTTCAAAACCAATCCAAACGGTCATGAAATATTACGAATAATATACCGTTGAAAAGGTATGGGTGTCTAGTTTATCTAGAATTTTACAAAACCAATTTAAATCTTTTATAAAAGTTATGGTCACAAGACCATACAAAGGTCCAGTTTTGAAAAAACATTGAAATTCAATCTTTTGAAACTGACACATTACTCCAAACAAACCGAGCTTCCACAAGGAATCTGGCGATAAAGGGCTGAAGGGGAATAGTTACCCCCAGCATGAGCATTGCGACGTAGATGCGACAACGCATTCTCAGGAGGATTCCAAGCTGCTCGATTACCGGTAGAATCAAAGTCACAGCATCAGGGATGTCGAAGGACTTTATATTTACGAAGTTCTTCTTCACCACTACGTTGATTTCTCAGTCAAAAGAACAGGGGGGTCAGCTAAGAAATGTAGTCTGTTCTTCTGATGATCATCAACATTCGAATCAACGGTGGTTTGAGATCCAACAGAGACCCGCGAGGAGCCCTTGAAGCCCGTCGTCTACTGCACCCTGGTTTGAAAGACCTCGTCGTCATCGGAGAGTCACTATCAAAAGACGAGGGAGAAGGAATGTTAGGAACAAAATCTTCCTCAGAAGAAGGAATATGACAGAAATCGGGGTTGGGGAATCCGGATGAAAATTACGAATTAGGATTCATTCGGTTACAGTACGCTTATCACCTAGTTCTAAAGCTTGCATCATTTGATTAAAAAAGAGAAGAACGCAAGGAAGGATCCATGGAAACTCACCAGAAAAACCTTAAAGAGTGAAAATGCACAGAAGATCTGGGGAAGCTAACGAATTACTACTGACAAGTTCGATGAAAACGCTTCTCAATCGGAGAGAGGAAGAAGAGTGCTTCTACGAATTTCCGGTGGAGAGAGAGAATGATTAAGCGGAGATGAACGATTTCGTTTCAGTAAAAAAAAAATTAATGGAACCGCAGAATTAATAGGGCAGAAAGGGTGTTGCGTTAAAAGGGAATTTTAAAATTCAAAATCAAAAAATAGGTATTGGTAAGCGTGAACGACAGTCATAGAAGACTGCCAAAGTGACACCATCAAACAGTGGACACGTGGTACTCAGGAAACACCCAGCAGTCATCACGTCATCTCATCGCGTCAGAGTAAGTAGAAATCTTGTGGCTAGAAATGAAGGCTTGCACCGGAAGAGACAGCTAGCAAAATTCAACACGCGATGAAATAGAAAGGAGGAAAATATTTGCAAAGCATGCCGAAAAGCCTAAGTATGGATATAAATACTGTTCGCAGAGATAAACGAATTGGAAGACCAAGATATTCACTAGCCTCAAAGTATTTATGGGGGAATGTGTATGTATTTTCACCAGGCGGACACGTCTCAAAAGAATCAACAAACTGATGGGAAGACTTGCCACATCACTCGTTGACCAAGTAAAGGAGAAACGTGGACCAGACAGCGTGTCAACAAGTCCCAAGTCAAAAAGTCAAAGGTGATTCGCCATATC